>VMBQ01007318.1:34715-45788 GCA_007657795.1 Dreissena rostriformis | reverse complement strand
AAATGCTAGCAGGAAACAATGTTTGCCCTATCGAAAAGTCTTGCAGAAAATAATCGGTCATTTTTAGTTGGCTTAGTGTTGTGTAACCATAAATTACTACTTCCGGGCAAGATTAATTTAGATGTATTGTTTTTGTATCATCATTAAATATTTATGAAATTAAATACTAATATTAATTGACAGTATATTTATAAGAAACATATTCTATTCGTTTATTGATCATATATGCCAGCATTCGGAGACAAAGATATGGGGGGAATAAATTTGTATTTGTAACATATTTTCGCGACTGCCCATATCATTCATCACTTCATATTCATTTTAAAACATTGTGTTTGGTTCATCATATTTGGTTTATTCTATCTGGTTTTTATAACATTTGATATATCATATTTAGTTTATCGCATTGTGTTTTATCACATTTAGTTTATCGCATTGTGTTTATCGCATTTTGGTTAATGTTTATCATGTCTGGTTTCTAGTTGAAATAATCCAACTCCCAGCTATATTGACCCTCCGGTTCTGAGCTGTACGTACGTACTCATAAAAGCTCAGAGCATTCAAGAATAACTAGTCTGGTTTCATTCCTTACTTCCAGTACCTCAGTATGCTCAGGTCAACCTCTTCATCATGATCATCAGTATTGGCTATGTGTTGCTTTTTCTCTTCCGGTCATGGTCAGAAAAACTTAGAAGGAACATGTTTTCTCAGGCAATTAGAAAGGTAAGACGCCCTTTTGCCATTTTTTTTGGATTTCTGGAACATTACTTCAAGGCCTGGTTTAAAAATTCTTTTTTTATACCTTCCACTAAAATCTCTACTATACAACTTAACTCGATCATTTTAAAAGTGAAGAGTTTTGGTGACCCCCAGTTAATGGTTTTTAGCCCCTAAGGTCTTTCCAAAATCACATTCCTGTAGGGTATTTTCTCCCCTAAGGTCTTTCCAAAATCTCACCCCTTTAGAGTATTTTCCGCCCCTGAGGTCTTTCCAAAATCTCACCCCTTTAGAGTATTTTCCGCCCCTGAGGTCTTTCCAAAATCTCACCGCTTTAGAGTATTTTCCGCCCCTGAGGTCTTTCCAAAATCACACCCCTTTAGGGTATTTTCCGCCCCTGAGGTCTTTCCAAAATCACACCCCTTCAGGGTATCCCCCCCTAGGTCCTTCCAAACGCACACACTGTTATACTGATTTCAGGGACTGGTAAGCTAGGGTAATGTGTTCATACAAAGACTGGGTACCGGCCAGGCTGGGTCCAGAGCACGTGATGTCGTCACGTCTTCCCTGGTCTGCTGCCAGGGACCTCTCACAGAAACCACACTGATGGAGGGGGCCAAGAACCTCAACATCAGCTCTCTCCAGCCAATGGTAATACACATAAGTATTGCTTTGACCTCTCAGTTTTATGGTTATGAAAATAATAATTATAATGTATTAAATTAGCTCGACTATTCACCGAATAGTCCGAGCTATACTACTCAACTTAATGTTGGCAACAGCGTACGGCTATTCACCGAATAGTCCGAGCTATACTACTCAACTTAATGTTGGCAACAGCGTACGCTTAATGCTTTGGTTAAGGTAAACGGGCAACCACTCCATTTCCCTGTTTCTACTTCGGGTATTCAATTGAAACTTCACACATGTGTTTCATGGTCATTGTGTGAGGTCACTGACTAAGTTCCATAACTGTGACCTGCAATGTAGCAGAATTGTGACCCTTTTTATATTATTTTTTTTTTTGTATTCTACTTTGTTATAAAACATTTCTGACATGCTTTGCTACAAATGCTAAATTAGATTAATATCAAACTAGGTTTCATAAAATTGTTGGTATAACTTACAAAAATGCCTCTAACATAGTCATTTTTAGTCCAAATTTAGTCATCTTTTTTTCAAAATAAAGCTTACATTGAGAGGAAACTTTAAGGTCATTATACCTTTTGAGCAGGGGAATGAAGTCGAATTTCGACCCCATATTGGCCCTTAATAAATCACTGAATACAGATTATTATCCATCATTTTCTATCTAATTTTATCTAACATTTATCTTATCGGTGACAAACCTTTTTCAAAACTAGTTGAAGCAAATTTACCTTCTTACGCCAGAATCATTCTGTTTTGGATATTTAATGCAGTTTTCTAAAGTTAATATTTTAGCCAAATGGCATTCTTTAGCCAGATTTTTTCTTTTGCAGCCATTGACTATTTTTGCAAATGTCAGATTTAGCCCTGTCTGTTTAACAGATATTTAGCCAACAATGCATGGTAAGAAACCACGATCACTTAAACACTAGTTTCCTTGAAAAGACTGTTAGAAATTGCCAGGCTTTTTTACTTCATTTTGGGAAAGACAAATCTGAGAAAAAGCGAAGAAAAATGTTAAACGTGAACTTGAAATTTACAGAAAATTGCATCATTTTAAAATGAATTTATTTGGGGAAGGGTCCTATATTAGGACATGAATCTAAGAAGGAAAAACTGTCATCAATTGGGCTAGGAAATCCGTGTACCAGTTCTCATTTATTGGACAGGCTCCAAGTGTTTTGTTTGTTTGTTTTACAGCAAGTTATCAATCTACATGAGTGGACAGAGTACTTGCATGCCCACGATGCAGACCTGGCGGCTGAAGATTGTATAACTGTCCTGATAGAGGCGTCCAGGCCAGGCGACCTGGGAAAGTTCCTGCAGCACGAACTGTCAATGGCATCGAGCTACAAAGTTCATGTAAGACAACATGCAGACCGCACAGGCTAATCAGGGACGACATTAAACGCATAAACTGGATTATCATTTAGAAGAAAAAAATAGGCTTATCTGGGACAACACGTTAAGCACATGCATGAAGCCCCATTTTTCCGGAGCGAGGCTCAAATCCATGACAGGAGTCATGCTGTGCTTACTCAAGCCTTCAACTTTGTATGCATCTCCAAAAATAAAAATACTCAAAATGCGTATAATCCCTATGAAGGTGTCAGGTGAATGATTGTGATCTTCTATTCCACATTAACCCTTTACCACTCAGATACTTTCTTTGGTGCATGTGAAGTCCCTTAGAAAATCAAATTAAATTAAAGACCTTTCTTACTAGATTCAAGTTGTAAAGCTTTTATTTCCAACCCTCAGATACTGATGAGCAGCAAACTGCATAAAAACTGAACAGACTGCGATTAATTACTCGCAGGCTAGGCTGTTCTGGTTTTATGCTGGTTGCATATAGCCATTTTCACTTTGCTTCTCAGTTGGAAAGGGTTAAAGCCCCATTAACACTCAAAATCAACGAATATTTCGTAAAATGTTTAGTAAAATAAAATTAAACCATAAAAATTGTCCCATGAACAAACAAAAAGAGCATTTGTTTCTTGTTAAATCTATGTTACCAGACCACATCTAGCGTTGACATTTTGGCTATTGCTATAAGGAACACTGAATTTTTATGGGTTAACTTTATTTTTTACGTCTTTTTTTTTACGAAATATTCGTTGATTTTTAGCATTAATCAGGCTTTAAGTAATCTCTCCCATGTGTTACAGCTGCTCACCCTGGGTACTATGCAAGCCTGGCACTCGGGCGTGCCGTTCGGCATGGTGATGCGGTGCAGCTTCGAGTCCCTGGTCACCATGGCGATGGCAATGAACGAGGACACGCTCACGATGGACGAGGATCTGGAGGTGCACTCGGCCATGAGTAAGTTGTAGAGCCTGGGTTGCAATTTTAAAGCATCTTAAGATGATCTTATCTACATCATGAGTAAGTCATAAATCCTGGGCCGCATTGTTAAAGCATCATCCGATAATCTTATCACCTCCATGAGTAAGTTGTAAAGTACTGGGCCGCATTTTGAAAGCATCGCCAGATGATCTTATCTCCATCATGAGTAAGTTGTAAAGTCTGGGGCTGCATTTTTACCGGGAAAATAGATGCAGTACGGAAATTGGAGAAAGCGAGGACTGTGTTACAGCAGTGCTTGAGCCCTGAGCGATATGTCATTTACCATCTTAAACATGAGGACATCAAAACAGTGCCTTGGATCGATAACTGGGCCTTGCTGGTACTGGCAACGAAAAAAAAATACACTGACTCCAGTTCCGTTTTCATGGACTTTTTCAGGAGCAGAGGTCGCATAATCAGTTTCGGTTGTGGCTTCGATGCGGATATTGTTGGGCAGACGTCGATTCAGCTTGAGAGCTGGATAACACAGCTGACCTACAGTATCTGGTCTGACGTGTCCCTGATATCAGGCAGCTACACATATAATGTTGATGATGTGAAGATCGATGGGTGCCAGGTTATGCCGCTGGGATACAATAAAGATAAACGGTGTCCATCGTTAAAGCCTCATTCGAGAAGAAAGACGTGGTCGAATGTGCTATTTTGTCACAGGTTAGCTATAAGCTTAATGGATATTTGTAACTTGTGAAAAAGACATACAAGAAAAAGAAAATGATCTGTTTCTGTGAAGCATTATTCTTTATTTTACTTAATAATCTTAATGGTCTTAAAATCATAAAAAAGAATTCTAAAATCTCCTCATTTGTATTTAAAAGACCAAAGAAATTTATATTTCACCACATTTGTATTTAAAGCACCTAAAAATTAACAAGTTACCACTTTTGTATTTAAACGACCTAAAAAATTAACAATTCACCACATTTGTATTTTAACGATCTAAGAAATTAGCAATTCACAACCTGTGTATTTAAAGGACCTAAGAAATTAACAATTCATCACATTTTAATTTAAAGAAACTAAGATATTAACAATTATCCACATTTGTATTTAAAGGACCTAAGAAATTAACAAATCACCACATTAAGATTTAAAGAAGCTGTCTGCTCCATTTAGACCTATTTCATTCTATGGTCGCATGTATCCTGTAGTCATTAAAAAATATACGTCTTAAATGCAGGTGCTATTAGACAAAGGAGCGGGCGATTTAGGGGTCACACCCTTTAACACACTCAAGAAATCTAACCCCGAGCGGTTTGAGATAATCATGGACCTGCTTACCTCCCTTGGTATGGAGTGTACATCTCAAGAACTCCCAGTGCTCACGCCTGCAAAGCTCCTTGCAAAGTCTCCGGTGAGTATAAATACACATTAAGATGTCTACCTCTGACCTTGTAAAAGTTGTTTTCATGTGGCATGTCCATATATGAGTCGCGTTTTGAGAAATGCATGGGCGTAAAGTGTCGTCCCAGATAAGCTTGTGCAGTCCGCACAGGCTAATCAGGGACGACACTCCGCTTTTGACATTTTTCGTTTAAATGCAGTCTCTTCTTAGCAAAAATCCAATTTAGGCAGAAAGTGTCGTCCCTAATTAGCCTGTGCGGACTGCACAGGCTAATCTGGGATGACAATTTACGCACAAGCAATATGACCAGTTTTCTCAGAACGCGACATATATAGATCTTAAATGGTTAGAAAGTCTCCAGTGAACATTAATCTGCTGTAACACCTAAACTTACATTAGCCATGTTTTCGTCTGCGTCTGTAAAAGCAAGAAAAAAAATCATGTGCTGTTTCCATTTATTTTGTACAAGAAATAATATTAAGATTATCTGTTACAATTTCCTTAATTACTGATGTATCTTCATTTTGAAAATTTAGTACTTTTTTTATCATGTGCAATGCATTTTGAACCCTTGTAATTAACTCTAAAGTATAAATGATGTTTCCTTTCTTCCATTGGGAAATCAAATCCAGCTTCATGGAATCAATACAAGATAGACTGTCATCTGGTATACTCAAGTTTGGTGGTCAAAGTCTGCATTTCACAGATGATGAAAGCATACCAGTCCAGCAAAATGTACTTCCTGTACAGATAGGAAGTGGGAAACCAGACACATTTAACATTGACTGTTACCTTGACAACCTGAGCACTCGGTCCTTAGGCAACTTAGTCTTTTTCGTGGAAGTTGTGCCAACTACGATGACAATATTAGACGGGTAAGACACTGTTGCTTTTGTGTTGTATTCTATTTACAAAAAAAGTTATAAAACTAAATAACCAGACTAGAAAGTAATGAAAGGTCAATGGGTTATGTCTTTGACAATTGGTATGTATGCCTTGAACTCAGGTGAGCGCTTCAGGGCAATCATGGCCTCTTAATGTTTCTTAAGAATGTACAGGATCTATATGACTTTTAATAAGGCTGTTGTTTTTGCCTAGTCAACATATTTTATAACTTTTCATAAACTATTGTTTTTGTCCCAGTTTACCACCTGTATGACTTCACAAGGCTGTTGTTTTTGCCCCAGTTTACACCCTATATGACTTTTCATAAGGCTGTTGTTTTCGGTACCAGACAACGTGGGGCTGATAGCCATTGCAAGGCAGCAGACAGGTGGAAAAGGTAAAAGTTGAATACATGGATGTCATTATTCTAAAACTCTTGTGCACAGACTGTCTTCCCTTTCAAGATCCCAATGATCTTTTGAAATCCTAATGTTTATCTAAACAAAGCAAAATATTTTCTAAATGTTTAAAAAATTGGTAAACATATAGTTCATAGAAAATTAAAAAAATGTCTATATCATATATAGGGGACTAAGTGTCATTGATGATAGTGGTCAGTTTACATAGTTGTCAGTGTTATTGGCGTCCTGATAATTGTGACAGAGAAAGTATCTTTTATTTGAGCTTATAAATGTACCGGTAAATGATTACTAAATGAGTGTTATGCATGTAAACTCTTAAACCTCACCGAGATAGTGTGACCTTCCTTGAAAATCGAAGAAAGATATGCTAGGTGATCACATCATTTAAAGGTAAAGTTAATAGAAACATTGAAGGTGGCAATGTTAAGGAAGATGTGGTAACCGCCTAGCAAACAGGAGGTCCTAACTTTGATTGCCATTCTGGGAGCATTATCAAACACACCAAGTACTGGTTCTTCCCAAGAAACTGACTCAAAAGTGTCTCTTTCAACCAAAGGCTTGCACTTCTACCAAACTTAAATAAGTATGTTAAAATTAAACTAAGTGTTATCGCATTTGTATGGTTAGATTGTTGAACGTAGCACTACATGTTTTTCTTTACTGATTAGGCTTTTTGTATGGTGAAATTGTAAAATGTAGCATTACATGCATTTCATTAGCCCACTGAATATGAGCCTTGCTCCTAGAAAACAGGGTTGAATGCATGTCAGCAAAGTGTCTTCCCAGATTAGCCTATGCAGTCCGCACAGGCTAATCAGGGACGACACTTTCCGCCTAAACTGGCTTGTCGCTAAGAAGAGACTTCTGTTAAACAAAAAGGAGCATAGAACCTTAAAGTGTCGTTCCTGATTAGCCTGTGCAGACTGGACAGGCTTATCTGGGATGACACTTTAGGCACATGCATTAAACCCCTTTTTCCAGAGCGAGACTCATATGTCAAATGTCTCATGCTGGTATCTGCACTTTCAGGTTGGGGAGGTAACTCCTGGCTGAGCAAGGTTGGCTGTGCGATGTCCTTCCTTCACGTGCGTGTGCCCCAAGAGTCGGCCCTGGGTAAGGGGGTCGCTTATTGATTTCACTGACACCGGATAACAAACAAAGCCATTAAATACTGGAACCTGATAAATTCCGGAAACGCGACACTGGATAATATACGAAATCAACTGATACCTATACAAATGATTACGTGCATTTCAGCATTTATAACAACATATGCGCATCATTTGTAAAACGTTTAATATAGTACTTGAAGCTGGTGACGAATTTTGAATGACCGGTATGGCTGCAGTTTCCAGCTATTTGCCTGTAACTGAAAGATATTCAATTTTGGTGTGGTATTGTGCTGGGGGGGGGGGACCGGAATACCCGGGGGAAACCCCACCAGTCCAGAATGGCAACCACTAACCAAGCTCATATGCACCGGAAGCGATGATTGAACCCGGGTGGCCTAGGTGAAGAGAGCTTGTACCAACCACTGTGCTAACTGGACCGTCAAGATGTTCTAAGGTTCTTAACGACATGCGTATGTAGGTTTCTAGAAAGTGGGAGACAAAAAACGTTATCATTGAACGCAAATATTTGTTAGGCGTATATGTCCTTGTAAGAAAAGCTTATAATCTTAACTTGCAGGTATTGCGCAATAGACATTAAAGCACCCATTAAATGTCATTTCACTAGTACCACATGTCTTATATTTAAATTCCAATTAACAGCTGGATTTATTATGCCCCCTTTAAAAAAAAAGGGGGTATATTGTTTTTGGCCTGTCTGTCTGTCCGTCATTGTGTGTGTCTGTCTGTCTTAAAACTTTAACCTAGGGTAAAGATTTGTCATAACTATTGCATTATTGATGACAGCATCTTGACACTTGGCATGCATGTGTATCTCATGGAGCTGCACATTTTGAGAAGTGAAAGGTCAAGGTAGAAAAAAATCAATAAAAAAAATCAAAGCAGCCCATAAGGGGCATTGTGTTTCTGACAAACACATCTCTAGTTTTTATTTTACTTTGATTCTTAGGAGATGGCTACATTGTTGTATTATGTTTGAGTGTATATTTATTTGTTTTCAGAAATCATGCATTTGATTGACCATCACAGCGCGGAAAGCGACAAAGAAAATCTGAGCGGTCTGATATCATTAAACCTTATGAAGTCGCAAGCGGCTGTTTGCCAATAAGCTGCCACCACAAATGTGATGAATCAAAGATTCTGACAACCACTCGTCTTGGCATAACATTGCATGTCAATAGGATAGTGAAAATTTTATCCTGTCAACATAAAACGAGATATTGAAGCTAACGTTATTTGGTTGAGTCAGTGTTCGAACCTGCAACTACCACATTAGAAGCCCAAAGGGTTCAACACCGAACAGAACAAACTATGTTTGACACTGTATTCAACAATTTGATTTAGTACAATGTTTTTAGTTCATTCATGCTTGTATGGTTTTAATACAAAAGATATCCCTGTACCAGATGATTAACACACTCATGTTTAATCAATTGGAAAAATAACCTCAAAATAAAACAGTACTTTTGAACAAGCATACTCAGTTTTATTTTTCCCATGTCAAATACCCTCGTTTGTCTGAAGATAATTTGCATACTATAACAGTTTGAAAGGAAATTTAACATAAACTTATTTGTAAAAGACTAAATGAGACCATAACAAGTATTTGGTCTTGTTTACTTACATGTACTTCAAATGCACTTGTGTCTTGCATGGTAGCAAACTGTGTAAAATAATATCAAAAGTTCGTTACTTTACAAATACTTCAAGAATGTGTGTTTTAAAATTATAGACAGACACATTTAAAAGGTATAACTACAAAATCTATACGTGTTTAGTACGAATCAAAGTAAATAATGTAAAAATTTACCTAAAATCATAGACTTTTGCCACATAGTGAAACTCTTTTTATTTACTCAAAACAAATCTTTGTTTCAAATATTTTTTCAAATTAATTAAATATATAGAGAAATAATACGCTTTAATTAAAAAATGTAAGAGTTCATAAAATTTATTTTAAAATTCTGTCTTTTAACAGTTTATAAAAAATAACTAAAAAACTCAACAAATACAGGATTCAACAAGGAGTACACTGTATACCACTGTCCGATTGTCAATACAATGTGCAACCTTTAATGCCTAGTTTAAATAATCTTGTTTAGGGTAGGGTCAAGATATTTTGCATGCGTTTAGACAGAGTGGTCAGGGCTAAGGGACGAGAAATAACAGACCCATTCATTTAACAATCAAGAAATTCTTTACATGTACCAGCAGAATCCAATATATTCTTTAAACGTACTATACTTAAGTTTAATACTCTCGGTCATTATCCGGTGCCTAATATATGCATTATCCGGTGCCAGCAATCAACATATAAAATACCTTTTTTCTACAAACTAAACCGTCACTCATCCTGAGAATATTTCTTAATAATTGTGCTGCATTTTTCATCAGGAAATTAGCTAAGAAGTTTAAATTTCATTGTTTATATGGATCAATATCTGCATTTTACTTTCGTTTCCACAGGTTTTGTGCATAAACTGTTTTAACTGTTGGGCGTTGTACATTCACACTGCAAATTGACGTTTTTGTTACTGAGCACGAGTATACAATTTACTGAATGAATGCCTTAGTTGTTCCGTGGAATATTAGTTTGGTGAGAAATGTTAACTTAAAGAAGAGAATATTGAAAATAAAAGAACACACTACCCTCAAAGCAGTCAATATTTTCTGATATGATCCGGTGCCGTTTTGCGTGTTAGCTGGAAACGCACAAAAGTTTTAATTTCCGGTCATACTTAAATATAGGATTTTATTAAAAGTTGAAAACATATTTAAAATGGAGATTTCCATTACGATAGACGAATTTGAAAGTCACCAATCTGTTTTCGTTTAGTTATATCTCTAGCGCAACTAAGAGAAACAATGTGTGAAGATGAACTATCTCTACACATTTCTGTTGTTTTTTTTGTCTAAAAAAGGAGCAGAAATCACGCAAAAACAAGAAAACAACGTCAAAATGTAATGTTTGGGGGAAATTCTCGTATTGAAATCGTATATCCATCCCCTTGGACTATCACTATTCAATACCAAGGAGGACCTTACCCAACTTATTATGGACTGCTCCCACAAAAACATTAGAAATATCATACACCTACCCATGCAACTACAACTCCGACAATCCCAGAATCGATAAATTGACCGCCGCCATATTGGCTATTGCGTCACCCGCTACTGAAAACGGTACTGAAGAATTAGGCAGATTACAACGTTATCATAGTGTACATCCGCTTTATTCCAATAAACAGTACTTTCTATACTTTCCGGAGATACTCATTAAGAATTGTTGTAAGATTAAAGACCGAGGACGACTTTTTTATTTAATAGTACATATCTTTGTTTGTCTAAGCAGTTACCATTTCGTTATTAATATTTCCCTTGTAAGTGTCATTTTAAAGGTAATATACAAATCTATAGCCGAAATGAAGTTTGTGATTCTAAAATTGGCCCGGAAATATTTATCCGCGAAACTCTGTAAGATTTCAGGTAGAGATTTTTTTTAATTAAAATTATGTATCTAGTTTAGTCTAAAACTAAAGTGGTTTTTAGCAATCTTTTATTT
>VMBQ01007318.1:0-24858 GCA_007657795.1 Dreissena rostriformis | reverse complement strand
TGTGATACAATGTAATTTTAGAATGATGTTGGATGAAATGCAACGAATATCATAGAATGTATTATAAAGCATTAAAAGTACATTTGTATGCATATGTGCCCATAAACACTTACTATAGGCCTCTACAAAGCAAAGAAATTGCAACAAAATGGCTCGAAATTAGGTTTTGTGTCACCAAAAAGAATAATAAAGTCACTGCTCATACATGTATAAGGTTTCCTGGTCTTCTCCAGATGGTATCCATGTTTTCACAACATGGTCATTAAAAAAGCAAATTTCTCCACAAGAAATACTTTTCTGGAGAAACCCTGCTGAGAGGTTATGGCAGACATGGGTAAGTTTGTATAAATCCTTTAATTATTGTAGTGGCTTGCAAATCAAAGCAGTTTTTCTCCCCTAAATGCCTGAACATGGCCCATTTTGCCCGATCTTCTACTTCAGGGAGCCACATTTTGCTCATTTTTTATGTAAAAGGTTTCCTGGTCTTCTCCAGATGGTATCCATGTTTTCAAGACATGGTCATTAAAAAAGCAAATTTCTCCACAAGAAATACTTTTCTGGAGAAACCCTGCTGAGAGGTTATGGCAGACATGGGTAAGTTTGTATAAATCCTTTAATTATTGTAGTGGCTTGCAAATCAAAGCAGTTTTTCTCCCCTAAATGCCTGAACATGGCCCATTTTGCCCGATCTTCTACTTCAGGGAGCCACATTTTGCTCATTTTTTAAGAAATTAATACACAGTTGTTTCAAATTGGACTTGGAAAAATTTTATTTTCCAATTTACTTACCCTATGTAAGTTTCTGGTAAAATACCGAGCACTACTCCCAATTGTATTACACTGCCCACAAGGTATCGGGTTTCCTGGGGTGTTCGTGTGTCGTGTGTCGCCCTTGGTGAAAGAAGAGCGAGATTATTATAGGTACTATCAGGATTCCGTACTTTTGCGTTTTCGATCATTAAGTACACTCGTTCAAATTCGCTAAATGAACGTGAACATATACAGGACGAATGGTGCACTGTTATAATATTTAACATTAAACAAAAATCTGTAATTTAACATCCATATTGAAATGGGAAAATACTTTTGTATCGCAAAAAGTTAAGTTTGGCCAACCTAACTACCTTGTTTTTTGTAAATGTAAGATCAAGCAAAGATCGTTTTGGCCTTAGTAAGCTCTGCGTGTGTTAAAAAAAATACATGTCCATCAAAATCATATGTGGCCTGATGTATGTTTCTAGATCTGATGTTAACTTTGAACAGTATCCATCAATTTCTCATGTGACTCGGAACAGTAGCTTTTAGGGGACTTTGAAAAGTAGCCACCAAGCTTTTAGGGGACTTTGAAAAGTATCCACCAAGCTTTTAGGGGACTTTGAAAAGTATCCCCCAAGCTTTTAGGAGACTCTGAACAGTATCCACTAAGCTTTTAGGGGACTCTGAAAAGTATCCACCAAGCTTTTGGAGGACTTTGAAAAGTATCCACCAAGCTTTTAGGGGACTCTGAAAAGTATCCACCAAGCTTTTAGGGGACTCTAAAAAGTATCCACCAAGCTTTTAGGGGACTCTGAAAAGTATCCACCAAGCTTTTAGGGGACTCTGAAAAGTATCCACCAAGCTTTTAGGGGACTTTGAAAAGTATGCACCAAGCTTTTAGGGGACTTTGAAAAGTATCCACCAAGCTTTAAGAGGACTCTGAAAAGTATCCACCAAGCTTTTAGGGGACTTTGAAAAGTATCCACCAAGCTTTAAGAGGACTTTGAAAAGTATCCACCAAGCTTTAAGAGGACTTTGAAAAGTATCCACCAAGCTTTAAGAGGAATTTGAAAAGTATCCAACAAGCTTTAAGAGGAATTTGAAAAGTATCCAACAAGCTTTAAGAGGACTTTGAAAAGTATCCACCAAGCTTTAAGGGGAATTTGAAAAGTATCCAACAAGCTTTAAGAGGAATTTGAAAAGTATCTGTAACAGGGTTTTTTGTTTTTAACACAAGTGGGTTAACGTTCCAAGTTTTATTCAATACTATAAATGATGGTCGGAAACATGAATAAGGATCATGTTATAATGAACACGTTACAATGACAATAACAATTTAAATAATTCATTGTAATGCACAATAATATGCAATACAATACAATTCAATAAAACACAATTATATAAACAAAGAACAATTTACTCACCAGTGACCGATTGTATTCAATTCTATAAAGAATAAATGTTTAACCCATTTATGCCTAGTGGACTCTCCCATCCTTCAAAATTGGATCAATTTATTTCCAAAATTAGGAATGTCTAGTATATTTATTTCTATATTTATAATATTTCTTACAGAAATTCTTTTAAGCAAACAGCGTAGACCCTGATGAGACGCCTCATCATGCGGCATCTCATCTGGGTCTACGCTGTTTGCCAAGGCCTTTTTTCTAGACGCTAGTCATAAATGGGTTAATGGCAATTGGAAATAGCCATCCACCTCTTGCAAGGTTTGGCAAACAAGTGACTAAAATTAATGTTTAGAAATAATTTAAAATCATATGGATGACCATGAAAACCTCCCACAATAAAAGCATGCACTGTTAGTAATTAAACTCACTCATTCATCACCAAGTATCTCTCACACTGAACCTCTCTCTCAGTCTTGATTGGATTAGTAGTCATTAAAAGATTAGTGTGTGTGAATATCCTGTTACATATCCATCAAGCTCTTATGTGAATTTGGAAAGTTTCCATTAAGATATGATGTGATTTGGAAAGTATCCTTCAAGTTCTGATGTGATTTGGAAAGTATCCATCAAGCTCTAATGTGAATTTGGAAAGTATCCTTCAAGTTCTCATGTGAATTTGGAAAGTATCCATCAAGCACTGATGTGATTTGGAAAGTATCCATCAAGTTCTGATGTGATTTGGAAAGTATCCATCAAGCTATAATGTGATTTTGGAAAGTATCCATCAAGTTTTGATGTCATTTGGAAAGTATTCATCAAGCAGCTTTCATGTGAATTTTGAAAGTTTCCATCAAGCTCTCATGTGGTTTGAAAAGTATCCATCAAGCTCTCATGTGATTTGGAAAGTATCCATCAAGTTCTGATGTGATTAGGAAAGTATCCATCAAGTTCTGATGTAATTTTGAAAGTATCCATCAAGTTTCATGTGAATTTGTAAAGTATCCTTCAAATTCTGGTGAGATTTTGGAAAGTATCCATAAATCTATAATGTGATTTTGAAAGTATCTGTCAATCTTTCATGTGAATTTGGAAAGTATCAATCAAGCTTTCATGTGATTTTGGAAAGTATCCATCAAGTTCTCATGTGATTTTGGAAAGTATCCATCAAGCTATAATGTTATTTTGGAAAGTATCCATCAAGCTATAATGTTATTTTGGAAAGTATCCATCAAGCTTTAATGTGATTTGGAAAGTATCCATCAAGCTCTGATGTTATTTGGGAAAGTATCCATCAAGCTTTTATGTGATTTGGAAAGTATCCATCAAGCCTGATGTGATTTTGAAAAGTATCTATCAAGATATAATAAGACTTTGGAAAGTATCCATTAAGTTCTGATGTAATTTGGAAAGTTTCCATAAAGTTCTCATGTGACTTTGAAAAGTATCCATCAAGCTCTGATGTGACTTTGAAAAGTATCCATCAAGCTCTGATGTGACTTTGAAAAGTATCCAGTACACTCTGGTGTTACAGTGAATGTTACATTATTTAGCTATGGTGAGAACTTAAATGCTTCTAATCTAGCTCATATATTATNGAAAAATTCCATAAAAGCGGAAATTGTCGTCCATGATTAGCCTGTGCGGACTGCACAGGCTAATCTGGGATGACAATTTACGCACAAGCATTATGCCCAGTTTTCTCAGAACATGACTCAATTGTTGAAGACTTTACATGATAGAAGGCAAAAACTTAGTTAGAGAACAAACAATAGGATAGACCTAAAGTAACAAGAAATTTGTTCATTAATAGGCATAGATGTCGCTACATTTCACTTTGTCTTAAAACTCTGTCTATGTCAAACATAAGAATAAGTGGTAAGTTATCTAAAAATATGACAATGTTTAAGTGTAAAACAGCTGTTTTACGTATTTTGATTTTTGAACTTTAATGAAGGGAGACACGTTTTATATGCAACTTGTTGTGTCATGATAGATTGCATTTGTGTCGAGTTAATTCAAAATCCATTAATAAATGGCAAGTTTATGGCAAAGAAAGGAATTTTCAAGCTGTTTATGACCAAATGTGTCGCAGTCTGAGAAAACTGGGCATAATGCATGTGCGTAAAGTGTCCTCCCAGATTAGCCTGTGCAGTCCACACAGGCTTATCCGGGACGACACTTTCCACCTTAACTGGATTTTCGCTAAGAAGAGACATCATTATTTAAACGAAAAATTCCATAAAAGCGGAAATTGTCGTCCCTGATTAGCCTGTGCAAACTGCACAGGCTAATCTGGGATGACAATTGACGCACAAGCATAATGCCCAGTTTTCTCAGAACACGACACAAATTTGAGGCTTCTAGAGTGGTTACAAGGTTTTTCACCAATATTTGACATGGTGACCTAGTTTTTGGATGCGCATGAAACATATTCGATTTGATGAAAAATTGGCCTCTAGAGTGGTGACAAGCCTTAAGTTGACAACACACACCACACATTGGACACCACACACCGCATGAAGACGGATGCCAGGAAAAACTGGGAAAAATGCATGTGCGTAAGTGTCATCCCAGATTAGCCTGTGCAGTCCACACAGGCTNGGGACGCTGGGACAAAGGGCCCAAAAGCGGGACTGTCCCGCCGAGATCGGGACGTCTGGCATGTATGGTTTCTGTCATCTTTATTCACAACAGTTCTATCAGAATACTTGCTTTGAATTGGGTTCCATGAGTGTTCAACCAAGCTGTTTAGAGTACATGTATTTTGGCTAAAGTTTTCATGCCCCCACCACCCACTCTTTGAAAAAGCAGCAATATATTGCATTTAAACTTTCATTCAGTTTGTTGGTCAGTTGGTATCATGATTGATCAGTCTGTCGGTAGACCATTTTATTTCGCATGATATCTATAGAAGGCTTTGACCAATGATCATTCAAATTGGTATAATTGGTATTTGGAAGTATAAATGTTATAATTACGTCTTATTCCCACTAACCTTTATCAAATACAAACAAAATGAGTTTTTAAAGAGTTTTGTATAATTTTATTTCTTGTATTTTCAGTATAAAACATGCACTATAACATATGGAATGTAATATACAAAATAACTTCCAGCTGTAAATTGTACAAAAAGCTTTCATTCAAAAGCTTACACAAGTATGTTAACAAAAATTAATCAATAAACAAAGACAAGAGGGCCATAATGGCCCTTAAGCTCCCCCCTGAGTTCACGGACATAATTAAGTCGTGTTCTGAGAAANTCTGAGAAAACTGGGCAAAATGCATGTGCATAAAGTGTCGTCCCAGATTAGCCTGTGCAGTCCGCACAGGCTAATTAGGGACGACACTTTCCGCCTTAATTGGATTTTTGCTAAGAAGAGACTTCATTTAAACGAAAAATGTCATAAAAGCGGAAATTGTCGTCCCTGATTAGCCTGTGCGGACTGCACAGGCTAATCTGGGATGACAATTTACGCACAAGCATTATGCCCAGTTTTCTCAGAACACGACACATATAATAATCAATTTGAATGTATTATTGCAGGTTTATATAAATAAACCACATACATGTCTCTAGCAGATGTAAACAATACATGTGGAAATAATATACAAATAAGAATTTTACCATAAATCAACAAAGTCTGAAAATTGTACTAGTTTCCATCAATACTACACAGCCATGTGTTATAAATTACTACTATTACCTAGCAAATTGTAAATAATATATTTAATTTACCCTTATAAGAACTAGTGACATGCATTGTTCTATGTTGACAATTAAAGCACCAATTCAACATTCACTACAAACTGATTACCGAACACAAAACCTTTACAAGGATGCTATGCTTTAGCTTTCCTTTATGAAGATGGTGAACTATATTTATTCAATTAGATGAGTGCAACTACACTAAACATTAAAAGTGTTAATTTCCTTTTGACACATAAACACACTTATACATGTCTGACACTTATCCAAGTACATCAAGTAAATTCTCTCTGAGTACATAGCTGTAAAAAATGTGTCTTTTTCTACGACTTTTTTTTACTAACAGATTATTTTTTCAGCATTTATTGGCAATTTAGTCATTAAGACTTTACACTGAAAGTGGACAATCTTTCATGAATGACCTTGCAATAGTAAAGCCTAAGCAAATAGTCCCAACACCCATGAAACCTATGTACCAACCCAGTATATATTGGCATAAAAAAATCAAACTTATTCCAATTTTCTGCCATATAAAAATTGTCCGAGACATGTATGCATATCAAAGGAATAAGATATTCCCTAAGAAATTAATTTTTATGTAATTTTTTAAAGATGTATCCTCCAAATAGTTGCTGGGTAGATTTATTTATCTAAGTCCAGCCTCTGTAATGAGGTAAATTTATGAGTACCATCTTAAAGAAATAAAAAATATAAATGAGCCGCACTCTGGGAAAACTGGATTTAATGCATGTGTGTTAAGCGTCTTCCAAGATTAGCCTGTGCAGTTTGCACAGGCTAATCAGGGACAACACTTGCCGCTTTAAGTGTTTTTTCATTTAAAGTAAGTCTCTTCTTAGCAAAAATCGAGTTTAGGCGGAAAGTGTCTTCCCTGATTAGCCTGTGCAGACTGCACAGGCTAATCTGGGACGACACTATACACAAATACATTTAACCCTGTTTTCACAGAGCGAGGCTCAAATACTAATACTAGTTACAAAATGTCTATAAACCTACTCAGCTATATACATATTTCATGAAATAAACAAGCACAATAATATTGCACAACATACATGTATTATGACATTATTATGTCAACATTATGGAAGCCATGAATAATTGAGCAAGGTCAAATGAAGCCTGGGGTCAATATTCACAAGGCTCATAAGAGAGATCTTAACTTAAACAGTACTGCAGTAAAATTCTCAGATGAAACTGTTAATGAGAAATCAAGTGTTTTCTGTCTCTGATTCTATGGGATTTTTTGTAGCAATTTTTTGTTTAAACAAGAGATGTGTTTGTCAGAAACACAATGCCCCCTAATGGGCCACTTTGATTAAATTTTTTTTACCTTTGACCTTGAAGGATGACCTTGACCTTTCACCACTCAAAATGTCCAGCTCCATGAGATACACATGCATGCCAAGTATCAAGATGCTGTCATCAATAATGCAAAAGTTATGACAAAACTTTACCCTAGGTGAAAGTTTTAAGACAGACACACAGAAAGAAACAATGACGGACAGACAGGCCAAAAACAATATACCCCCTCTTCTTCGAAGAAGGGGGCATACAAATATGTATACACTGAATAGCCAGAAACTTTATAAAATTTTAACATTAACAGGAATTTCCTTAAGTTTTGCCTCAAGAGTTTTGTGAATATGGGCCCACAATGAACAATGCTCAGATTCTACTGAGACCAACAGCAAAAATAGGAGCTTCGCTCTTGGAAGTCTCTGCTACAAAAAAATCAAGTATAGGCGAAAATATTGTCCATAATAAGCATGTGAGAACTGCAAAGCTAATCTTGGTCAGTGCTTTAGCACTGCTTTTAAGCAAGGTTTTATCACAAGCTGAACCAATTTTGATATATTGAAATCTGACTTGATGAAGACTGCAATGAAGAGATCAAGAAAACAGAAGCCATAGAATACAGCAAGTTGACTGTATAGGATTTCTGTCTTCAACATCAATATTTGAGCTGAATGCAAAAATTCCAAGACAAAGTAAGAATTGTGAGCCCATAATGCTAAACATCCTTCAACAATTATATTTCATAAAATGAGGCCCTGATAAAGGTATTTGACCAAAATGTTGAATAAAGGTAACAACAGTAATTCCTATGTTTTGTATACTTAAACTTATAATTAAATAACAAATATATTAATTTTGATGGGCGAAAAAAACAAACATGACTTCACCAAAAGGTAAAATACTTCTACATGTAAAAGGCTAAGATCTTGCAGTTAATAAGCATTGCTCTTTGAAAACGGGGCGGAATGCATGTGCGTAGTGTCATCCCAGAAAAAGCCTGTGCAGTTTGCACAGGCTTATCGGGGAGGACACTTTCCGCCTACACTAGATTTTTATTAAGAAAAGACTTCCTTTAAACAACAAATTTGGTAGAAGCGGAAAGTCTCGTCTATTATTAGCCTGTGCAGATTTCATAGGCTTATCTGGGACAACACTTTAAGCACATGCATTAAGCCCCGTTTTCCCAGAGTGAGGCTCAAATATCAGATTCCTCCACGTCATCCGGCCATGGTGTAGGCAAAGTTAAAGTTGTCAGGGAGAGGCGGGATGATTGGAGGCTCAGTGGGGATGGTGATGCCCTCCGTCTCCAAGAGGCGGAGCTTGATCTCCATGTTGAGTAGGACTTCAAGGTCATCACGAGTCTGTTTGCTCCGCATCTGCAACGGGATGGCGGGAATGGGAATCATAGTTACGATACAAATTTATTTGAGTTTCCTTCTGGGAAAACAGGGCTTAATGCATGTGCATTAAGTGTCCTCCCGATTAACCTTAACTAGATTTTAGCTTAGAAGAGACTTCCTTTAAACGAAAAATACCATTACAACGGAAAGTGTCGCCTCTGATTAGACTGTGCAGACTGCAAAGGCTACTCTGGGACAACACTTTATGCACAAGCATTAAGCTCCACTTTCCCACAAAGAGACTCACTTACGTGTATGGTGAATATTGTTGTGGTACATGCCTTGTGATGGAAATTTAGAACACCCATGTCTGAGATTAAGTATTAAGTTGTCTTTCACAATGTCATCAACAAATTCAGGATAATATTGCTTTCAATATATGAAAGTAAGGTAAGTAAAGGACCAATTTCATAAATACCTGTTTGATCCTAAATCGTAAGTTGTAATTTATCCCATCATCAGGCGTACATTGTAAAAATAAACCCCCATGGAATAAATTTAGCTTTATTTTAGCATTGCCAGGATAAAGCTATCATCCGCAATGACTTCAAATTATTAATTTTTCTGATAAAATTAAATAAATCGTACAAACACGTCACTTTTGTTTATTCAAATAGTACCAAACATGTTTCCGCCATAGCCTTCATCAGTAGTACATGAATATAAACAAATACATAGGAAGTGAAGTCAACGTCATACAATAACGTAACGTACATAATTTTTCTGATGTAATTCTATGTTTATCATTCGCTTATTTTTCCTGCCGTTTTTTTATTTTCAAAATAAAGTCAGAACATTTTTCAGAAAATGAGATTAATAGAATACCAGGTAAGTGTCAAATACAGATAAGTTTGTTTGCACCACATGAAAACAGTAACCACTAGCCCAATAAACTGTTTTTAACACTAACCTAATATTCTCTTAATCTATGACTGTACACAGATGTAAGGCTTTGTGCTACGTACTGATTCATTGAGCAGTGGTGTAATGGCATATGCAGCCAGTGTAGCTCCAGACCAGCCTGCGCATCCGCACAGTCTGGTCAGCGGCTACCCTGTCCACTAACGAGACCAAGAAACCTTGTAATGTTTCGTGAACATACCAGCTCGTTGAGCAGTGTGTTGTGATATGTACGTGTTTGTTGAGCAGTGCGTTATGATACATACGGTTCATTGAGCAGTGCGTTGTGCTATATACCAGTTTATTGAGCAGACCATTGTGCTAAGTACAGGTTCATTGAGCAGTGCGTTGTTATACGTACTGGCTTATTGAGCAGTGTGTTGTGATATGTACATGTTTTTTTAGCAGTGCGTTATGATACATGCGGTTCATTGAGCAGTGCGTTGTGCTATATACCAGTTTATTGAGCAGACCATTGTGATACCTACCGGTTCATTGAGCAGTGCATTTTAATACGTACCAGTTGGTTGAGAAGTGCGTTGTGATACGTACCGGTTGGTTGAGCAGTGTGTTGTGATACGTATGGGTTCATGGATCAATGCATTGTGATAGGTACGGGTTTATTCAGCAGTGCGTTGTGATACGTACCAGTTCATTGAGCAGTGCATTGTGATACGTATGGGTTCATGGATCAATGCGTTGTGATACATACCGGTTCATTGAGCAGTGCGTTGTGATACGTACCCATTTGTTGAGCAGTGCGTTGAGATACGTACGGGTTCATTTAGCAGTGCGTTGTGATATATACAGGTTCGTTGATCAATGCGTTGTGATACGTACGGGTTTATGGATCAATGCATTGTGATACGTATGGGTTCATGAATCAATGCGTTGTGATACGTACCCATTTGTTGAGCAGTGCATTGAGATACGTACGGGTTCATTTCGCAGTGCGTTGTGATACATAGGGGTTCGTTGATCAATGCGTTGTGATACATACCCATTTGTTGGGCAGGGCATTGAGATACGTACCGGTTCATTCAGCAGTGCGTTGTGATACGTATGGGTTCGTTTATCAATGCGTTGTGATACTTGTCCATTTGTTGGGCAGTGCGTTGAGATACGTACCGGTTCATTCAGCAGTGCGTTGTGATACGTACGGGTTCATTGAGCAGTGCGTTGTGATACATACGTACCAGTTCCTTGAGCAGTGCGTTGTGCTACATACCGGTTCATTGGGCAGTGCGTTGTGATACGTACTGGTTCATTGAGCAGTGCGTTGTGATACGTACGTACCAGTTCATTGAGCAGTGCGTTGTGCTACATACAGGTTCATTGGGCAGTGCGTTGTGCTACATACCGGTTCATTGAGCAGTGCGTTGTGCTACATACCGGTTGGATGAGCAGTGCGTTGATCCCGTCCTCCCAGATCATGGCCTCCTGGTCCGAGCTGGCATTGAAGAAGTGGAACTTCTCCTCGTCAGGTTGCGACGCCTCCAATACCAAGGCAAACGGCAGCATCTGGTCCAACTGGGGCAAGACAGAACACATAGGTGTGCGTGTTAGATAAATATGAGTTTCACTCTGGGAAAATGGAGTTTAATGCATGTGCATAAAGTGCCGTCCCAGATTAGCCTGTGCAGTCCACACAGGCTAATCAGGGACGACACTTTCCGCCTAAACTAGATTTTTGTTTCAAAGAGATGTGGTTTAAATGAAATTTCCATAAAAGTGGACTGCACAGGCTTATCTGGGAGGACACATTATGCACATGCATTTACCCAGTTTTCTCAGAAAGCGGCTCATAGGTTTGCTTATTTGATTAATTTACCATGAAAAAAGATGATTTTCTCTGTGTAGATATATGCTTTTTGAGGTCAAAATTTCTGAAATAAGATTATTTCATCATAAAATATGTTCAATTACCGGTAAATGGAAATTTTTAAACTTTTTCTTTCATCATAAATTTGAAGAACAATTTGCAAAAGTTAGAGCCTATTGAGTAAAATCTTATTTGCTAAAAAGGGGCGAAGCAAAGAATATACCTAGAATATAACCAACATTTTGACTGGTCCGACACATAAACACCACTGGAACATGTCTTTGGTAGATTTCCAAATATGGTAATGTTTACTACAGCTTGTTGGAAGGCAGAGTTCCAAACACCCAATCAAAAGCCAGAAAAAGTGCACCTTATGATCATGCTCTAAATGCTTAGGTGTTTAACTGAATGGGTGCAATGCAGCCATGAAACTCGATCAAACAGTAGGCTATATGAGCCGCGTCATTTGAAAATGGATTTATGCGGCCAGCTTCCTTTGCTGCATATGGCATAAGACACATTTTGGATAATGTGGGTTATATATATACAAAGTATAGATTATTATACTAGTGTTTCACCCATTTGATAAAATAAATATAAAATTTAGTTTGTTTTATACTGAAAAAAGATATTTTAGTAAACAACAAAAGCTGGTTATACCTTGATTTTTGTATTTTTGAGCAGTTTTGCACAGTCTGCCCCCGTGACTAGACCTTTGATTTCTTGGATGGCTACTTTGTTCGCAAGCGCTTCCAAAGCTAGTGATTCCATATCTTTACACTCGCCGTAGAAGAATGCCTTGTGGTTGGCAGCAAGTCTCCAGTACTGGTAGCGGTCTGTGGGATAGACATGGTGTTAGGACAGTATGAGAACATATGAGCAATCTGGGAAAACCGGGCTTAATGCATGTGAGCAAAGTTCCGTCCCAGATTGGCCTGTGCAATCCATACAGGCTAATCAGGGACGACACTTTCCGCCTAAACTTGATTTTCGTTTAGAAGAGACTTCCTTAAAAATAATAATCCATAAAAGTGGAAAGTGTCATCCCTAATGGGCCTGTGCAGACTGCACATGCTAAGCACAGGCTAACCTGGGATGTATGAATTGTATGTATTTATTGTGACCTTGCAGTCAAGGATTACCCATGAAAGTGCAAGCACTTATTTCCAATGGTGTCCTTTTTTGGTTTTTGCTGAAGAGACAGCAAGCAGAAGAGACAGTATTGAGATACAAGGAACCTGGGTGCGATACCCTTGCTCTTTGCGAATAGATCCCTTGGTTCTTTTACGTGCTCAGTGTATAGCACCGATACACGCGAGAATTACCTGGGTTTCATACCAGTACATCTCTAGTTGGGTGGGAAACACTTGAAGCATTTCTGAAATTTCCAGTGCCCTGGCCAGGAATTGAACCGGGGACCTCTGGAATGGTAGACCAGTGTGTTACCACTCGACTACTGCACCAACCTTTACGCACATGCATTAAGCCCAGTTTTCCAAGAATAAGGCTCATGTGTCTAAGACAAGAAAAGCTCTCTACAAAAGTGTAGACACAAAATATGGGTATGTTGCCAACACTTCTTTTTGCCATAACACATTTATTTGTATATACTTTATTATGTTTAATGGACGAAAACAAGAAAAAAAGGGGCCGAAATTCTGCCCAAATCAGTTTCAGCCAAACTTCCTTTCTTTAAGATAATCCATGTCCATAGGTTCATGAGCTGTAGAAGTTTGAGTGAAATCTGTCCAGTAAAAAAAAACTTTTATGGACTTCATTTTCAGACAGACATTTGGGTGGGCAGTTACATTGCCTTACGCTTTCAACTTTGTACTTTGGCGGGGCATAAAATGATCTTATACCAAAATATCAGTGAAACCTTTGAATGAACTGTATATTCTTTCAGTTATTTGCTTTATTCACGTTGAAATACATGACATAATGTCCGCTGAGAAATGAACCCTAAGAGATTGCCTACAATATGGTGATATATTTATACAAGTACATAGCTGACATACCATACTGGACGAGTGCATGCTTTCTATTGAATGATCTTTTTATTATAAACCTATTGTATTATTAACGTTATTTGCAATATGCACGTCTTATATACACAACAACATCAAGTCCGCAGAAAAGCTTGAGCGCTCGTAACTTAATGACGTCATTGTGAGATTTTATTTGTAAACATATCCTTTTCCTCTAGAAACAAGCCTTCAAGGATTATTAAGAAAGTTATTTTGAGTATTTATCATGCACCGCTGATACAAAACATAATGGATGCGCCATGCTTGATAAATATTGGTCTAAGCCCGTATTCACCTACTAACTCTTAAGACATACAATAAAGTATTTTCTTAACACATTATGTTTCCAGTGAATTGCAAATTTGAATCTTAATTGGTAATCATCCACTGTTAATTTTATGTTATGATTATTATAATAGTTTATAAATGACATAGAACCTTTAATATAGTGCCTCATATATATATGCTAAGCAACTTGTAGTTTTCTGCATTATCATTCCACTCTTTATTCTTAAATCTAAGAATGCATGGGTGAATACAGACCAAAAATATATAACAGCCCTGTAGGATTTCTCTTACTTTTCACTTTATTTCCTTTCTCATCGTACTTGTGAAAGCGTGTGCCTCCCTCGAGGTGCGTGAGCCGCTGTCTGCGAATCAGATCCATGATTTCTGGCTTCAGCATGGCTCGCAACTCACTGTAGAATAGCGTCAGAATTGCAATTTCACATGTTTCTTGTATTCCCGCTTAATTGATTTGGTATTTAAGATTGCGATAAACAGGATACCACAAATGTGTTGAATAAACTGAAAATCTATAGATCTATAATGGTTCTTGAACGAGACTTGTGTCCACAAGACACATATGCTTCCAATTCTAATGGTTGTCAGAAAAACCATAATGAAATTGCTAAACCAAGATGCATAAGTTCACATACTAATGAATATAACAAAGAGAATTATAACATTTTTGTTTAACCCATTTATGCCTAGTGGACTCTCCCATCCTTCTAAATTGGATCAATTTATTTCCAAAACAAGGAATGTCTAGTGTATTTATTTCTATATT
This sequence comes from Dreissena rostriformis, assembly GCA_007657795.1. Classification (NCBI taxonomy): domain Eukaryota; kingdom Metazoa; phylum Mollusca; class Bivalvia; order Myida; family Dreissenidae; genus Dreissena; species Dreissena rostriformis. The sequence continues at coordinate 10,455 of VMBQ01007318.1, read as the reverse complement.
TAGAAAGTTTCTTACAGAAATTCCTTTAAGCAAACAGCGCAGACACTGATGAGACGCCGCATCATGCGGCGTCTCATCTGGGTCTTCTCTGTTTGCCAAGGCCTTTTTTCTAGACGCTAGGCATAAATGGGTTAAGTTCCGACACTATTTATAACAGATGATACAACCAATACAGGCAGATGCTCCAGGTGGAAGCCTTGTCAGTATGGATTAATTGGCATAGCTGAAGTCTAAGAGCAAAAGTAGGTTAATGTCAAGGTCGAAATAAGGTCAGGTGATGTTAGCGGGCAAAGTGTTGAATCAAAGTATCAAAGCTTTTTAGTAAGTAATTATGACATTAGTTTAAATGTATTTTTTTGAGCTCGATTGCATTGGAAGCCGAAGAAAAGCTGAAGACAAGCTCTTGAGTCTGTTTCCTGGGTATAACCAAAACTTGGTGTCTTTGGGAGAAATCTGAGGAATGTTTCGAAAGTGGGGATCAAAACCTCCTGGTGGCTACGGGAACACCACATCCACTACGCCATGGTAACCTGTAAGCTGTTTTGACTGATGTTAAGCAAATGGTCAGATTGGGTTAACCAAGAATTTCGACCTCATGAATAAGTCTTAAATTCAATAAGGTCAGGTTATAGTGTTCAAAGATATCACCCACGCAAGAATCAAAGCTTTGCAGCCAGTGGTATTGATGTAACAGTTACTCACAGTATAGGTCTAGCCTGCGCCTTGCTCTCCTCCCGTTTCTGTCTCTCTGCCTCCCAGATCTTGCGCAGCTCTGGGTACGCCAGCACCACCAGCTTCTGTTTGAACGTCTCAAATGTCTTGGGCATCTGATTCCTGTCCAGCGCTCTCGTGATCTGCTCCTTGACAACACTAAGCACCTGTTGATAGGAAAATCTTCGGTTGATGGGACAATGTTCGGTTGATGGGACAATGTTGATGGGACAATGTTTGATGGGACAATGTTGATGGGACAATGTTGATCGGACAATGTTTGATGGGACAATGTTTATGGGGCAATGTTGATGGGACAATGTCGATGGGACAATGTTGATGGGACAATGTTGATGGGACAATGTTGATGGGACAATGTTTGATGGGACAATGTTGATGGGACAATGTTTAATGGGACAATGTCAATGGGACAATATTGATGGGACAATGTCGATGGGACAATGTCGATGGGACAATTTCGATGGGACAATGTTGATGGGACAATGTTGATGGGACAATGTTGATGAAAAAATGTTGATGGGACAATGTTGATGGGACAATGTTGATGGTACAATGTCGATGGGACAATGTTGATGGGACAATGTTGATAAGACAATGTTGACTGGACAACGTCGATGGGACAATATTGATGGGACAATGTTGATGGGACAATGTTGATGGGACAATGTCAATGGGACAATATTGATGGGACAATGTCGATGGGACAATGTCGATCGGACAATTTCGATGGGACAATGTTTGATGGGACAGTGTTTGATGGGACAATGTTGATGGGACAATGTTGATGAAAAAATGTTGTTGAAAAGATGTTGATGAGACAATGTTTGATGGGACAATGTTGATGGGACAAAACTTCCCGCCTTGACTGGATTTTCATTTAGAAAAGAGATGGCACTTTACGCACATGCATAAAGACCAGTTTTCCAAGAGCAAGGCTAAAATTTAGTATGGCTAAAAGTCCAAACCTTCTCAAAGTCCTCTTTGGATGCCCTCATTTCCTTCCAGGTGCGGTTGACAAGGTTGATGCACGTGGAGAAGAACTCCTCAAGCGGCTTGTCAGTCGTGAAGAACATCGGGTAGTACGAACTCTCATCTTCATTGGCTGATGAAGAAAACAGGGAATACAATTAGCCTCGTTCTTAGAAAAATGGCTTACTGCATGTGCATAAAGTGTCGTTCCAGATTAGTCTGTGCACTCCGCACAGGCTGATCAGGGACAACACTTTCCACTTTTATGGAATTTTTTGTTTTAAGGAATTCTTTTCTAAATGAAAATCCAGTTAAGGCAGACAGTGCCATCCCTGATAAGCCTGTGCAGACTGCACAGGCTTATCTGGGACTACTCTTTACGCACATGCATTAAGCCCAGTTTTTGAAGAACGAGGCTCATATGATAATTATAGTCCATAATTTTTTGGGAAAGATAACTGATCTAAAGAGATTTTCAGTAAACAGTTAATAAATGACTGAATGCTCTAGATTTTAAAGAAAATTAGTTTTAAATCATCTGCAACAAAATTAAAAACAAGAACATATCAAGGAAAGAAAGGAAAGGTAAATGTACGTACAACATGACAATTGTATGAAATGAAAATTTCAGATGACAAACTAGCGTAATAATAATTTCACTAGGACTTTTTTATAATGGAAACCTTGCAGCCATATAATTGTATAACCAGAAAGTTCAAACATCAGTGTTAATCTTCTCTGGCCCAACAACTGCGGACATTCATGAATTCAATCAACTGAATCTGATATATTTAACCAATGGAAATAAACGCTCAAAAGTAACATACATCTTATTGGTCAATATTTTAGTTGAGACCACAAGCAATCATACGGTAATTGTTGGTTCTGGTACTCACGTAGTTCCCCAATTTTGAGCAGCTCACACAGGATGCTGGTCAGCTTGATGGCAGCCTGAACGAATGGACAGTCCTGATCCGCGGCACGACCACAATTCTCTAGCACCACCTATCATGGGTCAAGAAATGGAAATATGAGCCTCATTCTGGGAAAACTTGGCTTAAAACATATGCATAAAGTGTTGTTCCAGATTAGCCTGTGCAATCAGGGATGACACTTTCGCCTAGACTGGATTTCCATTTAAAAGAGACTTCCTTTAAACAAAAAGATTAGATTAGACTGCATAGGTTATACCAGAATGACACTTTATGCGCAAGCATTATGCCCAGTTTTCCCAGAATGTGGCTTATACGAATAAGATTCCCAGGATTCTAGGATATACATTCCCACAGAGTTTCTGGCAAAAACAAATTGTTGCATTTCTAAGGATAACCTTTAAAGAACAGTTTTACAGTTGTGGGATTTAACAAATGTTTTTATAAAAGATAAAAAAAAAATGGAATTTATAAAAACAAAACATAAAAAGTTTTGTGTCTATTTGTGGAAAAAAATAACAAGATAGTAGACATTAACTAGATAGTAGACATTAACTAGACATAAGACATTTTACTAGATAGTTAACAGTTATCTAGACAGAAGACATTGAACTAGATAGTTTACAGTTAACTAGACAGTAAACTAGATAGTTTACATTTAACTATACAGAAGACATTAAACTAGAAAGTTTACAGTTAATTATACAGAAGACATTAAACTAGATAGTTTGCAGTTAACTATACAGAAGACATTAAACTAGATAGTTTACATTTAACTATACATACGACATTAAGCTAGATAGTTTACAGTTAACTATACAGAAGACATTAAACTAGATAGTTTACNAAGAACAGTTTTACAGTTGTGGGATTTAACAAATGTTTTTCTAAAAGATAAAAAAAACTGGAATTTATAAAAACAGAACATAAAAAGTTTTGTGTCTATTTGTGGAAAAAAACACAAGATAGTAGACATTAACTAGACAGAAGACATTTAACTAGATACTTAACAGTTGTCTAGACAGAAGACTTTAAACTAGATAGTTTACAGTTAACTTTACAGAAGACATTAAACTAGATAGTTTACAGTTAACTATACAGAAGACATTAAACTAGGTAGTTTACAGTTAACTATACAGAAGACATTAACCTATATAGTTTACAGTTAACTATACAGAATACATTTAACTAGATTGTTTACAGTTAACTATACAGAAGAAATTAAACTAGACAGTTTATAGTTAACTATACAGAAGACATTAAACTATTTACATGTAGTTTACAGCTAACTATACAGAAGACATTAAACTAGATAGTTTTCAGATAACTATACAGAAGACATTAAACTATATAGTTTACAGTTAACTATACAGAAGACATTAAGCTATATAGTTTACAGTTAACTATACAGAAGACATTAAACTATATAGTTTACAGTTAACTATACAGAAGACATTAAACTAGATAGTTTACAGATAACTATACAGAAGACATTAAACTATATAGTTTGCAGTAAACTATACAGAAGACATTAAACTAGATAGTTTACAGTTAACTATACAGAAAACATTAAACTAGATAGTTTACAGTTAACTATACAGAAGACATTAAACTAGATAGTTTACAGTCAACTATACAGAAGACATTAAACTAGGCAGTTTACTAGACATTGAACTATTTATTAGACAATTATCTAGAAACAAGGATATCAGTAAAACTGATGGATGCTCCCCAATGATGCTTTGTCGATATATGGGTTAATTGTGTGAGAAAAAAAATTAGTACAAAAAATGTGACCTTGAGAAAATCTATAATTAGCTTCGGTGACCTTGACCTTGACCCCAGTGACCTCAAACCTCATCAAAAGGTAGAGGTCCATGCAAGGTACCTACATGCCAAATATGGAAGAGATCGGTAAAATATTGAAGGCCCTATGAGAAACTGTAACAAAAGTGTGACGGAAGGAATAACGGAAGTTCAAACTGGCAACTAAATGCTCCCCATATATATTTATGGGGAGCATAAAAATGGAAATAGAAAGTAGACAGTTAACAAGACAGTAGAAATCGAACTTGATAGCAGACAATTACTTAGACAGATGACATTGAACTAGTAAGTACTATAGATAGTAGACAATTAATTACATAGAAGCCATTAAACTTAATAATTGACAGTTAACAAGACAAAATACATTTACATTGAACTAAGTAGAAGACAATGATTGTAGACATTGAACTAAAAAGTATATTTCTAAGTAGACAGGAGACAGTTAACTACAAAGTAAAATATACACTTAACTTTAAAGTAGACATTTACAAGATTATACACATCTAACTAAACAGCAAACAGTTCACTATACAGAAGACACAAGAGATGAAGCCCGTACCTTGATGTACGTCTCCTTATGCATCTGAGCAAAGTAGATCATGTTTTCCAGTGCCAGCAGTCCCGGAGGGGCATGCTCAAAGTCCCGATATGGGTCAGTTAGGTTCTAAAAACAGAGAAATTCAAATAGTGTCTTGTGTGTAGTCTAAATTATTATAAGACCATAACAAGTATACCATAATTGAGGTTAGGCTGACTTGGTTTCTGGTCTCGATATTGAGCTGCGATCTGAAAACAACCGGGCTTTATGCATGCGCCTACAGTGTCCTCGCAGACTAGCTGTGCAGTCCACACAGGCTAATCAGCGATGACATTTTCAGCTTTAATGGTATTTTTGGTTTTAGAGAAGACTCTTCTAAACAAAAATCCAGTCTAGGCAGATAGTTTTGTCCCTGATAAGCCTGTGCAGACTGACAGGCTTATCTAGGTCCAAATTTTACACACCTGCATTAAGCCCGGTTTTCCCAGAGCTTGGCTCATATTCAAATATGTATTTATTATCAGACAGGATGGGTTGCCAGGAATGTTTTATAGAAAAACTGATCATCGCATTTAGGACAGTATTCTGTATTTTAAGCATAATATATGTGTCATGTTCTGAGAAAACTGGGCATAATGCATTTTCGTAAATTGTCATCCCAGATTAGCCTGTGCAGTCCGCACAGGCTAATCAGGGACGACACTTTCCGCTTTTATGACATTTTTTGTTTAAATGAAGTCTCTTCTTAGCAAAAATCCAATTTAAGCAGAAAGTGTCATCCCTGATAAGCCTGTGCACAGGACGACACTTTACGCACATGCATTATGCCCAGTTTTCTCAGAACATGACACATATATCTAAAAACTAAAAAACTTAATCTAAGCTTTAATTTACAACATTGATATTTTTCTAAATGGTTCATTGGATTGGACTGAAATCCTTTCTGCTTCTGATATAAGTTGCAAAAAAGATATACTTAATTTATTTGATCAAACTTGCAAAGTAGAGCAATTTCAAAACAATCACATGTTATTAAGAGTATACAATTCATCAAACCATAAAACCAAGTTTCTTCAGAATTACTTTTATAAATAAAACCAAAAAAACATGAAACCCATAAATCCAAGTTTATTCAAAAGAACTTGAATAAATCGAACCAAAAAAGCATCATACCGTAAATCTAAGTTCCTTCAATAGAACTTTTATAAATCAAACATAACAAGTGATGTGTTTGTGAAACACTATGTCCCCTTTTGAGCGATTTTGACCCATATATTTGACCTTTGACCTTGAATGATGACTTTGACCTTGACCTTTCACCACTCAAAATGTGCAGCTTCATGAGATACACATGCATGCCAAATATCAAGTTGCTATCTTCAATATTGCAAAAGTTATGGCCAATGTTAAAGTTTGTGCAAACAAACCAACAAACAAACAGACAGGGCAAAAACAATATGTCCCCCAGTATAGACTGGGGGACATAAAAAGCATCAAACTGTAAATCCAAGTTCCTTCAAAAGAACTTTTATAAATCAAACGAAAATAGCATCAAACCGAAAATCCAAGTTTCTTCCAGTCCTTGCTATTATCATTCTTGCGGGCAGTTGAAGAAGTAGTCTGGTCTGAGAAGTCGGAGAAATCAAACGCTATCCGCCGCAACTCTTCAATAGTCTTTTGAACCTGTGTGACCTGAAAATGTGCATGTTCACAGTATAACAATAGGGCCTTGGTAGCACTTGCCCATTTGGGCATAGAAGATACAACTTCAACTTGTCAACAACGGGGAATTCAAACACTAACATTCATGAATCCGTTTCATTGAGCCTTGTTCTGGGAAAACTGGGCTTGATGCATGTGCGTAAAGTGTCATCCGAGATTAGGGACGACACTTTCCCCCTATAAAACTGAATGCTCGTTAAGAAGAGACTTTCTTGAAATGAAAAATTCTATAAAAGAGTAAAGTGTCTCCCTTATTAGCCTGTGAGGACTGCACAGACTAATCTGGGATGACACTTTACGCAAATACATTAAGCCCAGCTTTCCCAGAATGTGGCTCAAATAATAGTTATGATGTTCATGTAGTCATATATAAAGTAAATCAGGCAATCTTTACATTTGTGAGTAAACATTATGGCTTTCATCCCATTTTAAGCAAATGATTATAAACAATATTCCTTGTACTAACACTTTCAGACAGAAAGGTCTTAGTTTAAACTTGGCAAAATAGATTTTACTTGCCCATGGCTTCAAACATGCAGGTTGGTAATTGACTAAAACTGATTTGTATTCCAGTAGCAGGATAACATCATTAGAGCCTCGCTCTGGGAAAACTGGGTTTAATCTTCCCATATTAGCCTACGCAATATGCACAGGCTTGCAAGTGACTTCCTCCCAACGAAAAAATATAAAAGCAGAAAGGTTTGTCCCTGATCAGCCGGTGCCGACTGCACAAGCAAATCTGGGACGACACTTTACAAATATGCATTAATTCCCTGTTTTCCCAGAACAAGGCTCATATTAAATGTTTAAAACCTTTATAAAAAATTGTCAACATGTTTTTTCAATTTTATCTTTTTATTTTTCCTAGTGGTAACTTTGACGATTCTGCACTGTTCTTGCAAACTTGGTTGTTACCTGCTCTGTTTTGCCAGGGACAACAGGTGTCCTCATTTTGTCCTCGTACATGTTCAAGATGAGTTTCTGTAGCCGGTACAGCTCATGAGCCATGTCCTGGCCAGTGGGTACAGCCAGAATTGCCTGCAAACACACAAACAGGAGTGGGTCATTGTAGGGAATGATCTTGGGTCACAAAAGGTACAGTGTCCTGTGAAAATGACCCCCAGGTAGAAAACCAGACAAGTTTGGTGACATTTTGTAATATGTGCAGGATCCTCGAAATTTCTCAATGTAATACAGCTTTTAAAGCATAGTCTTTTCGTTTTCATGTGAATATTTTGCAGAAGTATATTAAATTAAAAAAGATGTCCACATAATAAAAAAAAATCCAACAAAGACCTACATCAGTTATATTGGCTCTGAACCCTTTAGACTGAATGGCAGCCACCAGTTTCTCCTTGTTTTTCGTTGAAGATTTCATGAACATGGCATTGATGAGTGCTAGAGCACTCTGTTGTACGTCATTGTTGGAACTCCTCAGGTACTCGATCACTTTGTCCGCCGTTATGAAGCCATCAACTGCCTCCACCTTGGATTGGTCTGTGCTGAAATGCAGCGAGGCAGAAAACTAGCTGCATTATTTTGTACAGACTGATAATAAATTTGTGCTCAGTACATTAAATTAAGTTTGTTTGTATTTGTTGTTTTTTTCTTCTTAACTTTTTGCAGTATTTTAGTCATATTTAGACAGTCAGTTAACATGCAGACTTTTTTTTCTGCTTAGGTCAGCCAATATTAGAGGTGTATTATTAAAATCAATTAATTATTTTAAAGGATACACAAATCGTTAAGACATCTTCACTCCATATAACATTTCAATTAAAAGTCTTAAGAACTTCAGTAATTATTTTTAAAAACAAAATAATAAAACCATTAACATGTTTCAAGAATCTAGACCCCGCCTGAAATACTTACCAATTCATGAAAACATTTTCCAGGATCTCCAATGCTGGCCTTACACACCCATCCCCTACAGCCTTAGCACCCGACACACAAGACGCAACCTGCAAGCAAACAGTCTAATTAAAATATTCACAACAAGAAGCTTTTTGTAAGCTAAAATGCTGAACAAAATATTTTTTTATTAGTAGTAGAAGTAGTTGTTGTGGTAGTTGTTATGGTAATTGTTAGTGTAAACCTATTTATTTTAGCTCGATTGCATCGAAAGCCTAAGGCTTATTTGAAACACTCTCGAGTCCGTTTCCTGGGACTAGAACCAGTACTTGGTGTCTATAGAGGAGATCTAAAGAACGCTCCCACAGTGGGGGAACCCATGACCTCCCGATCGCTAGGCGGACACCATATCCATTACGCCACGGCGGCCTGGTACTTGTTGTAGGGGCGGATGTAGTTGATTTGGTAGTAGTTGATGTGGTATTTGCTGTTGCTGTTGTTGTTTAAATGTTTTTGTGGGAGTTGTCATAGTTAGAGGTTACTTTGATGTTTTAAGTTGGAGCTTGCTCTTGTTGTAGTTGGAGGTTGTTGTAATTTACCTCCTTGATGAAATCATTGTCGAGGTCCCAGGGGACCATGTCGTGATCCATCAGGGAAACGAAGGATTTCAACAGGAACATGAGGGGGTCGCCAGAACTGAAACAGGAATGAACACTGCTGTTATCAGTACGACAATAAAACGGTATGGTATGGTGCATTCAATAAACGCTCTTGCCTCATTTACCCAGCTTAACTGCAATCCCAAGCTATAATTTCATAAAACATATCTTTGCATGAATTTTTATTAAAATACCTCACTTTGATTTTAATTTATTGAGCAGAAACAATCAGTCCATTAAAAGTAACTGTGACCTTGACCTTAACCCTAACCATCCCACATGCACTTGATATAAATTATCTACGTAGGAAGTCTAATAAAAAATAACTCAGTTCTGCATTAAACGGAAACCTTTGCCCTCAGCCTACCAGCTCAACCAATAATATAGACACATTAACAACCCAAATGCTGTTTGTTTTTTAAATTTTGTTTTTAAATTGCAACTTACAAATGTTAACTGCTCTGAATTTTCAACTCAACTCAACTCAATTTATTCAATAATAAGGCCTCTGGCTCATAATATATAGGCAACAATAGAAAATCATTTACATCCCTCGATCAACATTTTGCTTAGACATGATCTGGTGAACATAAGTACAAACATAACATAGAATAGAACATAAGTATAAACATATGCAACAATAGATAATCATTTACATCCCTCGATCACCATTTTGCTTAGAAATGATTTGGTGAACATAAGTACAAACATTACATAGAATAGAACATAAGTATAAACATAGGCAACAATAGACACGGGACAAAATTGTCACAAAACCAGGTTTTAAATTTGAAAAAAAAAATCTGATACAGGGAGACAACTCAAAATGTACATTGTCACTGATTGTCTCTATTTACCCCCCTTGTTTCAAATTCAATAAAATTTTATCTATTTTCTCAAAGTGTGGCCTTGACCTTGGAGATATCTACACCATATCAAAATGATTTGGTGAGCATAAGTACAAACATTACATAGAATAGAAACTAAGTATAAACATAGGCAACAATAGAAAATCATTTTCATTCCTCGATCAACATTTTGCTTAGAAATGATTTGGTGAACATAGGTACAAACATTACATATAATAGAACATAAGTATAAACATAGGCAACAATAGAGAATCATATAAATCCCTCGATCAACATTATGCTTAGAAATGATTTGGTGATCATAAGTACAAACATTACATAGAATAGAGCATAAGTATAAACATAGGCAACACTAG
>VMBQ01007317.1:0-45557 GCA_007657795.1 Dreissena rostriformis | reverse complement strand
AGAACCAGTTCTTGTTCGTGCATACACCTTGTGAATAGAACCAGTACATGGTCTCGTATACACTTTGTTAATAGCACCAGTTCTTGTTAATGCATACACTTTGTTAATAGAACCAGTTCTTGATCGTGCATAAACCTTGTTAATAGAACCAGTAGATGGTCTCGTATACACCTTGTTAATAGAACTAGTACAGTACATGGTCTCGTATACACCTTGTTAATAGAACCAGTTTTTGTTCGTACATACACCTTGTTAATAGAACCAGTACATGGTCTCGTATAAACCTTGTTAATAGAACCAGTTTTTGTTTGTGCATACACATTGTTAATAGAACCAGTTCTTGTTCGTGCATACACCTTGTTAATAGAACCAGTACTTGGTCTCGTATACACCTTGTTAAAAGAACCAGTTCTTGCTCGTGCATACACCATGTTAAAAGAACCAGTTCTTGTTCGTGCATACACCTTGCTTATAGAACCAGTACAGTACATGGCCTTGCATACACCTTGTTAATAGAACTAGTACAGTACATGGCCTTGCATACAACTTGTTAATAGAACCAGTTCTTGCTCGTGCATACACCTTGTTAATAGAACCAGTTCTTGTTCGTGCATACACCTTGTTAATAGAACCAGTTATTGTTCGTGCATACCCTTGTTAAGAGAACCAGTTCTTGTTCGTGCATAAACCTTGTTAATAGAACTAGTACATGGTCTCGTATACACCTTGTTAATAAAACCAGTTCTTGTTCGTGCATACACCAAGTTAATAGAACTAGTATAGTACATGGTCTCGTATACCCCTTGTTAATAGAACCAATACATGATCTCGTATACACCTTGTTAATAAAACCAGTTCTTGTTAGTGCATACACCTTGTTAATTGAACCATGTCTTGTTCGTGCATACACCTTGTTAATAGAACTAGTACATGGTCTCGTATACACCTTGTTAATAGAACCAGTACATGGTCTCGTATACACCTTGTTAATAGAACCAGTACATGGTTCCGTATACACCATGTTAATAGAACTAGAACATGCTCTCGTATACACCTTGTTTATAGAACCAGTACAAAGTCTCGTATACACCTTGTTAAAAGAACCAGTACATGGTCTCGTATACACTTTGTTAATAGAGCCAGTACATGGTGTCGTATACACCTTGTTAATAGAACCAGTACATGGTCTCGTATACACCTTGTTAAAAGAACCAGTACATGGTCTCGTATACACCTTGTTAATAGAACCAGTTCTTGTTCGTGCATACACCTTGTGAATAGAACCAGTACATGGTCTCGTATACACTTTGTTAATAGAACCAAATCTTGTTCGTGCATACACTTTGTTAATAGAACCAGTTCGTGTTCGTGCATACACCTTGTTAATAGAACAATTCTTGTTCGTGCATACACCTTGCTTATAGAACCAGTACATGGTCTCGTATACACCTTGTTAATAGAACTATTACAGTAAATGGCCTTGCATACACCTTGTTAATAGAACTAGTACACTACATGGCCTTGCATACACCTTGTTAATAGAACTAGTACACTACATGGCCTTGCATACACCTTGTTAATAGAACCAGTTCTTGTTCGTGCATACACCTTGTTAATAGAACCAGTTCTTGTTCGTGCATACACCTTGTTAATAGAAACAGTTCTTGTTCGTGCATACACCTTGTTAATAGAACTAGTACATGGTCTCGTATACACCTTGTTAATAAAACCAGTTCTTGTTCGTGCATACACCATGTTAATAGAACTACTACAGTACATGGTCCCGCATACCCCTTGTTAATAGAACCAATACATGGTCTCGTATACACCTTGTTAATATAACCAGTTCTTGTTCGTGCATACACCTTGTTAATAGACCCAGATCCTATTTGTGCATACACCTTGTTAATAGAATTTGTACATGGTCTCAAATACACCTTGTTAATAGAATTAGTACATTACATGGTCTCGTATACACCTTGTTAATAGAACCAATACATGATCTCGTATACACCTTGTTAATAGAACCAGTTCTTGATCGTGCATACACCTTGTTAATAGAACCAGTTATTGTTCGTGCATACTCCATGTTAATAGAACCAGTTCTTGTTCGCGCATACACCTTGTTAATAGAACCAGTTCTTGTTCGTGCATACACCTTGTTAATAGAACTAGTACATTGTCTCGTATACACCTTGTTAATAGAACCAATTCACGGTCTCGTATACACCTTGTTAATAGAACCAATACATGGTCTCGTAAACACCATGTTAATAGAACCTGTTGTTGTTCGTACATACACCTTGTTAATAGAACCAGTACATAGTCTCGTATACACCTTGTTAATAGAACCAGTTCTTGTTCGTACATACACCATGTTACTAGAACCAGTACATGGTATCGTATACACCTTGTAAATAGAACTAGTACAGTACATGGCCTTGCATACACCTTGTATATAGCACCAGTACTTGTTCGTGCATACACCTTGTTAATAGAACCAGTTCTTGTTCGTGCATACACATTGTCTCGTATACACCTTGTTAATAGAACCAGTACATTGTCTCGTATACACCTTGTTAATAGAACCAGTACATGGTTTCTTATACACCTTGTTAATAGAACCAGTACATGGTCTCGTATACACCTTGTTAATAAAACAAATACATGGTCTCGTATACACCATGTTGATAGAAACAGTTCTTGTTCGTGCATACACCTTGTTAATAGAACCAGTATATGGTCTCGTATACACCTTGTTAATAGAACCAGTTCTTGTTCGTGCATACACCATGTTAATAGAACCAGTTCTTGTTTTTGCATACACCATGTTAATAGAACCAGTTCTTGTTCGTGCATACACCTTGTTAATAGAACCAGTACATGGTCTCGTATACACCTTGTTAATAGAACCAGTTCTTGTTCGTGCATACACCTTGTTAATTGAACTAGTACATTGTCTCGTATACACCTTGTTAATAGAACTAGTACATGGTCTCGTATAAACCTTGTTAATAGAACTAGTACATTGTCTCGTTTACAACTTGATAATAGAACCAGTACATGGTCTCTTACACACCATGTTTATACAACTAGTACATGGTCTCGTGTACACCTTGTTAATATGACTAGTACATGATCTCGTATACACGTTGTTAATAGAACTAGTACATGGTCTCATATACACCTTGTTAATAGAACCAGTACATGGTCTCGTATACACCTTGTTAGTAGAACTAGTACATGGTGTGGTATACACCATGTTAATAGAACAAGTAAATGGTCTCGTATACACCTTGTTTATTTAAATAGTACATGGTCTCGTATACACCTTGTTAATAGAACCAGTTATTGTTCTTGCATACACCTTGTTAATAGAACCAGTACATGGTCTCGTATACACTTTGTTAATAGAACCAGTACATGGTCTCGTATACACCATCTTAATAGAACCTGTACATGGTCTCGTATACACCATGTTAATAGAACTAGTACATGGTCTCGTATACACTTTGTTAATAGAACCAGTACATGGTCTTGTATACACCTTGTTAATAGAACTAGTACATGATCTCGTATACACCAGGTTAATAGAACCATTACATGGTCTTGTATAAACCTTGTTAATAGAACCAGTACATGGTCTCGTATACACCATGTTAATAGAACCAGTACATGGTCTCGTATACTCCTTGTTAATAGAACCAGTACATGGTCTCGTATACACCTTGTTAATAGAACCAGTACATGATCTCGTATACACCATGTTAATAGAACTAGTACATGGTCTCGTATACACCTTGTTAATAGAACCAGTACATGGTCGCGTAAGCACCATGTTAATAGAACCAGTACATGGTCTCGTATACACCTTGTTAAAAGAGCAAATACATGGTCTCGTATACACCATGTTATTAGAACCATTTCTTGTTCTTGCATACACCTTGATAAAAGAACCATTACATGGTCACGTATAAACCATTTAATCAGAAACAGTACTTGGTGACTTTTTTGTTTTGCCGTACTTGTTCTTGTTTTAGGGTTTGAATTCACAGCTTTCAATGCAGTTTACAGATATATCAAAGCCCATGTTATCAGGATATTTTAAAAGGTAAACATTTAGTTAAGATGAACAAAATATTTAGTATATTAAATATCATGTAAATTCCACAAACATGGAGCTTCGCGTTATCATAATGATTCATTTGATTTGCATATTATTATTTTTTTATTTAGCAGTTTAGTTGATACGTTTTAAATAATTAAATACCTTTTTCGACCCAAATACTTTTTTATAGGCCTTCTATGTAATGAGACCAAGAAGAAAAACACGAGATCAGGATAAGTGTAGTTCACATATTTAAGAATACATAGATAATAATATTTTGAATTATAAATTGTCTGGCACCAAAAATCGTAATATCTCTCAGTAACAACGAAATAGCTGGAATTTGAACATATAATTCAAAATTTCTCCCAACTTACGTAAATCTAGTAAGATAATTCGGTATAAGTGCTGGTACACATTCCGGGTCCACACATAATGTAGCCTCTGGCTCTTAAAGGACCTCATAAACTGCAAAATACACTCGAACAGACACACACTATTGTTAATTATGAATTGTCTTGGACTAATTCATAGTTAAGAGAAAGATTAATCCAACTTGACTTTCCTTCTGTAGTCGAAACGAATACAGACGTCCATTACAGTCAACGAAAAAGATGTGGCAATATATCTTTATAGATGGGAAACGGAACGCAAAATTCTCTTGCGGTGTTATCCTCTACTTATTACATCTTTTCCATTGACAGTTGCCCGAATTTCACACATACTGAAATGTTTTGTTGACGACTTTTTTTTCAAGCCACGCACACATGCTCATCTACAAATGATGTTTCTTGTTTTCGAGTTTGTAGACATATCACTTTCAGTGAAATCTTTCATTTAATCATGGATTTGGAATTTCCATATCGAATGTAATCCATTACGGACCAAATCCTCTTGACGCTTTGACGCTCGAGACGTTTAACCAATACATAATGTAACAATTTTTTGACGGAGAAATATTTACTCTTGTTTAATGTATGTGTTTGTTCATAAACATAACATGTAAACAAAACCATTTAAAAATAAGAATTAGAGAAGTTTATCAACAAATATATTTTAAAAGAAACTAAAAAGAGAAACAAATGTCCACTGACCATCAAACATGAGCGATTATGTATAAAAAGGGTGTCAATAACGAAATTATCGATTTTGCGAAACCGGAATCGAGTTTCCAAGCATTTGTAACAAACCCAATAATGTACTAACACAATTAATGTATAATAAATGGAAACTATATTTATATTTAATTACACGAAGTTCTGTAGTTTTAAGAATAATTATGTTTTTAATAGAGAATATTTCTTAAGTTGTGGAAAGTATATTTCAAAAGGAAAATATTAACGAGAAAAGATGGTTGTGTTTTTATTGGATTGACTTTATAAAAACTAACCTTTCCAATACAAAATGCACAAACTTATGTAATTTATTATGTCATTGTTATTGTTTTAGATGAGACATTTATACACAAATTTACAAGATAGTACGCTGTAGCATTTATACACACATTAATTACATAGAACGCTTTAGCATTTATACACATATTAATTACATAGAACTCTGTAGCATTTATACACATATTAATTACATAGAACGCTCTAGCATTTATACACAAGTTAATTAGATAGTACGCTGTAGCATTTATACACATATTAATTTCATAGAACGCTCGAGCATTTATACACATATTATTTACATAGAACGCTGTAGCATTTATATACATATTAATTACATAGAACGCTCTAGCATTTATACACTTATTGATTACATAGAACGCTGTAGCATGCAAACACATATTAATTGCATAGAACGC
This sequence comes from Dreissena rostriformis, assembly GCA_007657795.1. Taxonomy (NCBI): domain Eukaryota; kingdom Metazoa; phylum Mollusca; class Bivalvia; order Myida; family Dreissenidae; genus Dreissena; species Dreissena rostriformis. The sequence continues at coordinate 39,639 of VMBQ01007317.1, read as the reverse complement.
TCTAGCATTTATACACATATTAATTACATAGAACGCTCTAGCATTTATACACAAGTTAATAAGATAGTAAGCTGTAGCATTTATACACATAGTAATTACATATAACGCTCTAGCATTTATACACATATTAATTACATAGAACGATGTAGCATCAATACACATATTAATGACATAGAACGCTCTAGCATTTATACACATATTCATTACATAGAACGCTGTAGCATTTTAACACACATTAATTACATAGAACGCTGCAGCATTTATACACATATTAATTACATAGAACGCTCTAGCATTTATACACAGGTTTATTAGATAGTACGCTGTAGCATTTATACACATATTAATTACATAGAACGCTGTAGCATTTATACACATATTAATAACATAGAACGCTGTAGCATTAATACAGATATTAATTACATAGAACGCTGTAGCATTTATACACATATTAATTACATAGAACGCTGTAGCATTTATACACATATTAATTTCATAGAACGCTGTAGCATTTATACAGATATTAATTACATAGAACGCTGAAGCATTTATACACATATTAATTACATAGAACGCTCTAGCATTTATACATATGTAAATTAAATAGTACGTTGTAGCATTTATACACATATTAATTACATAGAACGCTGTAGCATTTATACACATATGTATTACATAGAACGCTGTAGCATTTATACACAAGTTAATTAGATAGAACGCTGTAGCATTCATACACATATTAATTAGATAGAACGCTGTAGCATTTATACACATATTAATTAGATAGTACGCTGTAGCATTTACACATATTAATAAGATAGAAGGCTGTAGCATTTATACACATATTAATTAGATAGTACGCTTTAGCATTTATACACATATTAATTAAATAGTACGCTGTAGCATTTACACATATTAATTACATAGAACGCTGTAGCATTTATACACATATTAATTAGATAGTACGCTGTAGCATTTATACACATATTAATTAAACAGAACGCTGTAGCATTTACACATATTAATTACATAGAGCGCTGTAGCATTTATACACATATTAATTAGATAGTCCGCTGTAGCATTTATACATAAGTTAATTAGATAGTACGCTGTAGCATTTATACACATATTAATTACCTAGAACGATGTAGCTACGCTGTAGCATTTATACACAAGTTAATTAGATAGTACGCTGTAGCATTTATACACATATTAACTACATAGAATGCTCTAGCATTTATACACATATTAATTACATAGAACGCTGTAGCATTTATACACATATTAATTACATAGAACGCTGTAGCATTTAAACACACATTCATTAGATATTACGCTGTAGCATTTATACACAAGTTAATTAGATAGAACGCTGTAGCATTTATACACATATAAATTACATAGTTCGCTGTAGCACTAATACATACATTTATTAGATATTACGCTGTAGCATTTATACACAAGTTAATTAGATAGTACGCTGTAGCATTCATACACATATTAATAACATAGTAGTCTGTAGCATTTATACAAAAGTTAATTAGATAGTACACTGTAGCATTTATACACATATTAATTACATAGTATGCTGTGGCATTTATACACAAGTTAATTAGATAGTACGATTTAGCATTTATACACATATTAATTACATAGTACGCTGTATCATTTATACACAAGTTAATTACATAGTACGCTGTAGCATTTATACACATATTAATTACATAGAACGCTCTAGCATTTATACACAAGTTAATTAGATAGTACGCTGTAGCATTTATACACATATTAATTACATAGTACGCTGTAGCATTTATACACATTTTAATTACATAGAACGCTGTAGCATTTATACACATATTTATTACATAGTACGCTGTAGCACTGATACATACATTTATTACATAGTACGCTGTATCACTAATACATACATTCATTAGATAGTACGCTGTAGCATTTATACACAAGTTTATTAGATAGTACGCTGTAGCATTTATACACATATTAATTACATAGTACTCTGTAGCATTTATACACAAGTTAATTAGATAGTATGCTGTAGCATTTATACACGTATTAATTACATAGTACGCTGTAGCATTTATACACAACTTAATTACATAGTACGCTGTAGTATTTATACACATAACAATTGCATAGAACGCTCTAGCATTTAAACACAAGTTAATTAGATAGTACGCTGTAGCATTTATACACATATTTATAACATAGTACGCTGTAGCATTTATACACATATTAATTACATAGAACGCTGTAGCATTTATACACATATTAATTACATAGTACGCTGTAGCACTAATACATATATTTTTTACATAGTACGCTGTAGCATTTATACTTATAGGTTATACGACGTTTCACTGTACACTACGGAGATATATTTGGACGAGCCGACAGTTTGAAGTCATATTGGACGAGCCGTTAGACGAGCAATTGCATTTTCCTTTGAATTGGGTTCCAATGCATACATTTATTGTATTTATATATTTAGTGTACTGGGTACAAGCAATAATGCTACTGATCATCTTGTTCCGCTGTACTTTATTTAAGACATATTATCTCAATATCAATTACAAAGCGGTTTGGACATTATTTGTTTAATAATTAAAAAAAAAACAAAAAAAAACAACAAGGTTGCAATGTTTTATACTAAAGATTCTCTATTGATAAGACAAACTCAAATGTTTCATGAATAATGGAACCATAACATCAAAGCAAAGTTTAACATGGCAATACAATTTCAAATGAAAATGTCCTAACATTTTAGTAAATCAACGACATATCACAGTGCAAATTCGTCCAGGCAACAACATATCTAATGAAAATATCTTTACATTACAAATCACAGTGCAAATTTGACCAGGCAACAGCATAGCAAATAAAAATTCCCTAGTATCACAGTAAATCAATGATATATACAAGTGAAAAAAAAATCCAGGCAACAACATATCAAATGAAAATGCCCAAATATTACAATAAATCAATGATGTATCAGACAACAACATTAAAATGTCCTTATATCACAGTCTATCAACAGCATTTCAAAGTGCATATTCGTCCACAATAAATAATTTGTAAAGGTAAATGATTTCTGTTAAATTAAATAGATTTACAACAAAATGTGTACATGTCTTATAACTGTTGTTAAATTGATGTAATGAAACCCTAAAATGAGTTTTCAACACTTTCTGAAAAAAGGAACATGTTCATCAAATTCAATTGCAACTATTAAGTGAGTTTTTAACACATTCAAAAACTTTATCATATTTATCAAATGCACTTAAACTGTGAATTTTCGACCCATAATGCAATTAAAACATAGTCAAAAAATAATTCACTACCATGTCCGACACATTCAGAAACTGTAAAAAAAATATTATCTTATTAATCAATATAAATTTATCAAAACTTTAAAATGGAATTTTTAACATGTTCACTTTTTCAAATAAATTTCATTTTTTACTTGGTACCAAAGTAAATATTGAATGTGAAAAACCACCACTGATATTTGCGCCTGAAAGTATCGAAGTGCCCAATCCCTTATTCAGTGTATGAGACGATGAGAGCTGAATTTCAGAAAATTTCTGTTTGTTAGAGACGTTTTCTTTCTGCGAATGCTCAACCACTTCGACACAGCTTATGATTTTTAATAGTTCATGACTCGGATTGTCTGGAAAGTCCAATTCTTTTTTGTTTTCTTCAATCGCCTCTGCATTGTAGGTGGTTAATATTTCTGACATTGTTTTCGTGATTTTCTGGGGTACGGTACAATATGAGTTCAAACTTTGCACATTCTTGTGTCCGGTAACTTGTATGTCAGTATTTTCAAAGTTGGCTTCTTTAAGTCTTTGCACTGTCATCTCATCATATTACCAAGGCTGTGTTCACACAATGTCTTGTTTTTGAACCACACTTGAGTTGGTTGCCCATTCACTTCCCTGTCCCACGATGGATAAACCTGTAGGTAGAAAGGTGCTTCCGGCTGGCACATTAATGGAGAGTTAAGAACACCTTTCAGTTGATTATGATCCGTGCTCCATTTCTTGGGTATTCATTTGCAGATCACAATGTGAGAATTTAATGTTATGATTCCTGCAGTTTATAGGAAAATGTTGATGATTTAAATCTGGTTATTCAAAACAGTAAAAAATAACACAGACAGTTACCAATAAGGTTCACTGTTTTACTGTGAAATGATGTAATTATTTGAATAAATGATGTTAACATTGTTATTTTTCCAGCAAAATTACACAGTTTATACTTTCTTAATGGTGAACAAACAGTATAAAAGACTTTTACCAAACAAAGTGTTGGTTTTGCAAAAGATTATCAATATTAATCCACATGTGCTCATCAACAATAATTATAAACTTGTAGAAAAAAATATTGATACTCAACCTGCACCAACAAATATCCACTATAACACAAACACTTTACAAATTTGTTTATCAATAGAACAAACAAAGATAACTAATGGAGCTTATATTATTTTTAACTTCAAAACAATAGCTATGAGTAAACTCAAGAAGTAGGTTAACAGGGCACGTTTTAGGCTTGTCTTTAGTTTCGTACAGTTAAGGATTGAATGATCTCATACTGTCTGGATTCTTCCTTGTCTTTGTTTCCCGTTCTTCAAACAAACGGTATCTGAAATTTTTTAATTAATAAAATTCTTTTTTTAACAGAGAACTGCAGCTAAATCTTAGTTGCTGCATAAAAAAACATTTAAGATTCATCGATATGCATACATTTTCAAAACGTACAAGGTCTCCAAATTTAAAAAAAAAACAACAACTCAAAACAACAGACAAACAACAAAATACATTTGTTAAATACATGCAGTAATTATTGTATGACTTTCATGTCTAAATTGTTATTAGTACAGGTTCCATTAATTATTAACCAAGTTGTCTAGAAAATTTAACATAAAAGTCACAATTGTTAGATCAACTTTCATGTTTGTTGTTTTGGTTGTTTTCTTGTTTAAAAAAAAGACTTATTTAAAGTTTTTATAAAGTTATCATGGTATTCTCAGTTAAATTGTATTACATCGAACCATCAACTTCTTCACAAATAGTGATGTCGCCCTATCGCAGCTTAAGGTGCTCGTCTCTTCTCCTAAAGCCAAAGAAGTTGTTTCTCCGCCAGAGCACTCTTGTCAAAGCCCAAGGATTATGTTTCTCCATGATACCGAGGTCCCAGAGTTTCTGTAAAAAAAATAAATAAGAAAAGGCTTTTTAAATATTTATACACCATTCAGTCCAGTCAGGAATAAAACAAACGAAAACCAGCAAAAAGATTATATTTTATATTTTGTGAACAAATATTTTTCAAGCAAAAAAAATATATTTTATATTTTGTCAAAAACTATTTTCACTATGAAAAAGATCTTACCAACACTAACTTTTGGATACAGCCTTTAATGTAAAGAGGTCAATGAAATCAACAATAAACCTCTGTGGTCCCCCGTGAAACCCCATTTAATGAAACAGCAAGAAAATGTGACAAACCTTGTTTCGGTATGAAACCTTCCACTGGGTCTAATCATAATCAATCTTTAAATTAGTCTAGTTTGTATATTTATATAAGCAAGTCGAAGCCTGTGTTCTACAACAATAGGGAGTCCATTGAGTATGAAAATGTAATGCTATAATTATTCACAAACAAAACATGACATACATGTTCTTGCTCAAAATCTCTGCTGCTTTTGAATGCCTAACTCCGGCATATGCTATGTTCATAACCCATTTCCTTAAGATATCTGTCCACACTGTTTTTGATACTTATAAGGCTGTCCGGTTCGTAATCTTCACAGTTCAGCTTCTTTACTCCTATAGAAACTTTTCAAGAATGAGTTTAGCTGAACTGCAGGAATGTTCTCCAGTTTGCGAGTTTCTGTTGGCAGTGTTTCTCTTAACCAACGAATGAAAATTCCCACATCCGATTTTGGTTTACATGTACTTACAGTATGTTTTGCCTTTTGGCCTTCAACACAACACAATACGAAATGTCCTCGTCCATCATTATATTACCAAACGACAACATAAGGGGGCACACTACAGTTTTTCATAAATCGGCTACTGGCTTCCGGGGCACTGTCCGTCCTCACAGCTGACACAACGTCTACACCTGAAATCATAAACAACATATCTTCAGTTATGTCTTCAAAAAGAATACATGGATAGCCATGGTGCACTTGCTAAATATTTATATCATGGAAAATCAGCCAATTTGGGGGTCTGAATGTCACCTGTTTTGGCGGCAATTTCCTAGCTAAAGAAACTTCAGCGAACAGTTTATATAGTATTGACAGACCTGTACGCTGAAGCGAACCCCATATCGAAAGTCAACCAGAGTCGTAACATATTTATGTCACGCTATAAATCAAAGACAGTTCATTTTCTTGGATACATTTCTACATATATTGGAGAATAAATATTAAAAACTGCATCGGGGCATATTTTAAGGTTCAAATATTTTAAATGCATCTTACAATAGATCAAAATACTCTCATCAGCGTGAAATTCACGATGTTTACGCCATTGTTGCTTTGCCACGTGACGAGTTTTCATTTGGATACCTACGGATCGACCTTTATATTTTTTGCTGAAATTGTGAACATTCCTTTCGTTTTCTGAAATCTATTATTTGTGATTAACAACTTACGTCTGGTGCATTAAAAGACTGATTTCAAAGTGAATCAGGTAATTTTAAATAATGTGTACTTTGAGTTTGTATTTACACTACAATTTGTTTACAAACCAAGCAAGAATAATTTAAAAAACCGGGAAATGTCATTCTGAATTGAAAACACTTGAGCACATGGTATGTTACTAAAAATAGAAATAACGTCATATGACCGTGAAATCTCGGGAGATTCTCATTTCAAAAATGTCTGTCGCATTGCTGTTTTTCTCGATATATTAGAGCAGAAAAGTTAAATTTCAAATGTTAACGATAGTATTTTGTTAAAGAATATATCTGTTAAATGTGAAAAATGTCAATCTTTCCGATCAAGTGGTTGATTTTAGCCAATAACTGCATTTAAAAGCTGTTTTGGACTGGTCTTTGTTAACTGTCAACTTTTCGGGAATTTCTGGTTGACTTACCTAATGGGGTTTGTCCATAACTATAAAGTCGCGCCAGTCAAAAATCATAAAAAGCGACATTTAAAGTTATGGAAGCCAGAAATAGCCATTTCCGTGCTTTTCAACACAAATTTACCACTAAACTGCAATTACCAGTTCATTAAACACTGTCTGTTGTACTGCATCACTCACCAGATATTTGACCGACACCGAAGAATCCTATGGTCATCCACGTGGATCTCACAGAAATTCAGTTGAGTGGAGGCCCCTTTAAAATTCGTGCAAAATTAGCCTTCGGAGCTAGAAACCAGCATGTACGTATTTCATGACCTTTGCAGCCCAGCAGAGACACTGGCTATGCACTGGACACATTTTCGAATTCACTAAGCATGCATTTCAAACCATCACCACTCAAATCTGATACTTTAAACTTGTAAAACACTATAACTGCTGCTCAGTTTCATTGTATCACTATTTATTAGAAATTCCACTGCCAATTCGACACTAAGGCTAAAAACTGTATAGTGTTGCCTAAAAATAAACAGTAAACAGACGCTTCAATATTTAAAAGACAAGCGCCTGTGTGTATCGATTATTGTACATTCGGATACTTTTGCCCGGTAACGGCTTTCATCGTTTTAAGGGGTGTTGCTGCATTTTTGCTGATTTTTTTTTCTATCTGATAGATTTTGTTCAAAATTTATATTCGAGTACTACATACAAATACTTAATGAAAAATGAAATAAAAACATAGGGTCACCTGCCTTGTTTTGATTTTTTTCACAAATATATAACATGTACTTTTTCATTAAAACTTCTCTAATTGCATAAAAATGATTAATAACCTATGAAATTTGCAACATGTAGATATTATAGAAGCTAAGATACATCATACTATTTCATTAAATCACAAACTACCAAAAAATGGAGAATACAAGTTTAATTTTAAGAAATTTAATTTTTTTTAATTTTTATGTCACCCAAAAAAACGTCATTTGTTTACTATTTTAACCACAAAAATAGAATTAAAAAAGTTCTATATAATAACTTTCTGCGAAACTGCTCAAATATGTTCATCTACGTATTGTTATCATAAAACATAGATAAAAAAGGAGGTCACCGCACTTTTTACAGAGATTTTGATTTTAAACTATCCCTACCGTCTATGTCAAATTTCATAAAATAAAGTAATTTGGCTAAACCCAAGTACTGGTACATAGTTTGCTAGAAATATTAATAAACCTTAGAAATTGTTTATAATCTTAACTGGGATCTCAACAGCTTACCAAAAAACAACAGCAATAATACAATATTAAATCACAAACATATGACAATACGGTATCAAACTCGACCTAAATCATCAATAAATTACTGCAACTTGTTTAGAGATTTCGGCATGTTTTGAAGTTAGTGATAAATGCTTTTAATTGATAAATGTAAACAACAGAACTTAAGAGCTCCAGTATAAAACAAGAATTAAATTAAAGAAAGAAAAAAAAAGTTAGCCGAACCTGGGATCGAACAACTGACCTTTGTTTTATGAACCCACTCTGTAATATGTGATGATTCTGAAAACAAAAATATTGGGTTGTGATAATAGCGAATCGGTGCTGCTATAAATATATCCTCGGTTAAATAAACTGCCGCAACACCCCTTAAAACAATTGCTTAGTGCATTTGTACTCAAGGTTACAGTATACTAAATATTTTTGAAGTGCAATGCTATACTCTAAAAACATGAACATCATTTATTCGAAGACACAATTTTCTTTAAGCGCACTTGCCATGACTTTATTTAGGACTATTTCTGTGTGCAATTGGTAGGAACAACATTGTTGTTTACTGGGAATTCACTGTATACTGGGAATTCACTGTTTTGTTTGAAGGTTGGAGACTACATGATACTTTGACAGATGGCGGGAAACCCTCATGAACTGGAAAGAAGCCGGTAAATAGATGGCCGTAAACAGTGACCTTTGATTTATTTCATGCAAAATACAATCATTTAACTCAAAACAGTTCATTTCATTTCATGCACAATTCATTTCATGCAACATACATTCATTTCACTCAATCCACGCGATTCATGTCATGTCATGCAACATACATTTTATGCAAAATACAATCATTTAACTCAATACAGTTCATTTTATTTCATGCACAATTCATTTCATGCAAAATACAATCATTTCACTCAATCTACACAATTCATTTCATGTCATGCAACATACATTTTATGCAAAATACAATCATTTAACTCAATACAGTTTATTTCATTTTATGCACAATTCATTTCATGGAAAAAACAATCATTTCACTCAATCCACGCGATTCATTTCATGTCATGCAGCATATATTTTATGCAAAATACAATCATTTAACTCAATACAGTTCATTTCATTTCATGCACAATTCATTTCATGCAAAATACAATCATTTCACTCAATCCACGCGATTCATTTCATGGCATGCAACATACATTTTATGCAAAATACAATCATTTAACTAAATACAGTTCATTTCATTTCATGCACAATTTATTTCATGCAAAATACAATCATTTCACTCAATCCACGCGATTCATTGCATGTCATACATCATGCATTTATGCAAAATACAATCATTTAACTCAATACAGTTTATTTCATTTCATGCACAATTCATTTCATGCAAAATACAATCATTTCACTCAATCCACGCGATTTATTTCATGTCATGCAACATATATTTTATGTAAAATACAATCATTTAACTCAATACTATTCATTTCATTTCATGCACAATTCATTTCATGCAAAATACAATCATTTCACTCAATCCACGCGATTCATTTCATGTCATGCAACATATATTTTATGTAAAATACAATCATTGAACTCAATACAGTTCATTTCATTTCTTGCACAATTTATTTCATGCAAAATACAATTATTTCACTCAATCCACGCGATTCATTTCATGTCATGCAATATACATTTTATGCAAAATACAATCATTTGACTCAATACAGTTCATTTCATGCACAATTCATTTCATGCCAATAACAATCATTTCACTCAATCCACGCGATTCATTTCATGTCATGCAACATACATTTTATGCAAAATACAATCATTTAACTCAATATAGTTCATTTCATTTCATGCACTATTCATTTCATGCAAAATACAATCATTTCACTCAATCGACTCAATATATTTCATGCAAAATTTATTTCATGCAAATTTCATTTAATTTCATGAAAAATTCATTTCATGCAAAAAACTGTTTATTTCACTCAATTGACTCAATTCATTTCATGCAAAATTCAGTTCATGCAAAATACAGTTCATTTCACTCAATCGAATCAATAAATTTCATGTAAAATTCATTTCATGCAACAATACATTTCAATACACTCAATTTACTCAATTTATTTCATGCACAATTCATTTCATTCATCAATACATTTCCATTCACTAAATTCACTCAATTCATTTCATGTAAAATTCATTTCATGCAACAAGACATTTCAATTCACTTAATTCACTCAATTCATTTCAATTTAACAATTCATTTCATGCAACAATTCATTTCAATTGAAATATTCATTTGATGCAACAATGCATTTCAATTCAACAATCTGTTTCATGCAAAAAAAACATGGATCAATTCATTTCAATTCAGCAATTTATTTCATGCAACAACTCATTCAAATTCAACAATTCAGTTCATGCAACAATTCCTTTCAATTCACAAATTCAGTTCATGCAACAATTCATTTCGATTCAACAATTCATTTCATGCATTAATTAATTTCAATTCAACAATTTCATTTCATTCTACAATTTATTTTAATTCAACAATTCATTTAATGTAACAATTTATTTCAATTCAACAATTCATTTTATGCAACAAGTCATTATAATTCAACAATTCATTTCGTGCAACAATTCATTTCTATTCAACGATTATTTTCATGCAACAATTCATATCAATTCAACAATTTATTTCATGCAACAATTCATTTCAATTCAGAAATTCATGTCAGCAACAATTTATTTTAATTCAACAATTAGTTTCATGCAACAATTCATTTCAATTCAACAATTTTTTATGCAAAATTTTATTTTAATTCAACAATGCAGTTCATGCAACAATTCATTTCAATTCAACAATTCATTTCATGCAGCAATTCATTGCAATTCAACATTTCATGTCAGGCAACAACTCGTTTCAATTCAACAATTAATTTCATGCAACAATTCATTTTAATTCAACAATTCATTTCATGCAACAATTCATTTAAATTCAACATTTCATTTCAATTCAACAATTCAATTCAATCTAGGCTCAACGAAATGGAAAACAGGCGAACCTATCCTATGACGCGCTGTACATCGACCGCTTCAAATATATCATGTTTGATATATTTCATAGTAATGACAAATAAAATCTATTATCGTTATATACATTTTGAATAATCTTTGTACCGCTGTATGTCAAAATAATTATGTGCCTTTATCTTGAATCAAATCATCTTTTATTCATACAATCTGGTTTTAAAAGAATATTAATGTAACTACGTTTCCTAATTTTTATCTGTGAACACCAGCTCGCGTAGTTACATGTTGTATGTTTATGTTTATGCTTTGTTGTATGTGTATGTATTTCTTTTGACCTTGCATATATATAACCTGGGTTTCGGACCAGTACATCATACAGTTGGGTGGGAGACACTTGAAGGATTTCTGAAATTTCCAGTGCCCCGGCCAGGGATTGAACCCACGACCTCTGGAATGATAGACCAGAGGTTTACTACTCGAGTACCTCACCACGCATTGTTGTAACGTTTCTGGTTACGTTTTGATGAAAAATTCTAGTAAAATATATCATTATGAAAGTAAAAATAACTCAAAAATATCTCATAAAGTGTAGGCTCTGATGCGCTTACGTTGTAGTATAATTAAAATATAATAATTAATAATTTTATAATATCGAAAAGCGTAATAACGACCTTCACTCAATGAGGAGTGCTGTACAAATCGAGTTATTTTTTTCGCCTTCATCAGATGGTTTTGCTCAATTCAATTTAATTGTCACGTAATTTTACTGACAAAGATTAGAGTCGGATATGCATTTTCTTGACATTTTTGGTGTTTGTTAACGTGTCGTGTTGATGTTTTTCGCCTTTAGAGATAATTGAGTGTTTTCTACAAGCACTTGGTCAGGGCTTGACTCCGGTACCCGGTATTGTTGCAATAATAATAGTAATTTCAAAATTACATGTATAAAAACTATGAGCTTTGTTCCTCCCAACCGTTCCAAAAAGTTAAAATTTATGTTTACATAATACACTTAACTTAATTACTACATAATTTTATGCAATAAGGTTGTTCTTATGAGTTGTTTATTATTTTAAGCAATGTATGAAGACAAATATTAACGGATGATCTACTTAACATTGAAACAAAACTAAAGCTGAATGTACACAGTTAGCTCACAATGCTAGGCGGTGAAACTACTAAATGTACACAGTTAGCTCACCATGCTTTGCGGTGAAACTACTGAATGTACACAGTTAGCTCACCATGCTGGCGGTGAAACTACTGAATGTACATAGTTAGCTCACCACGCTAGGCGGTGAAACTACTGAATGAACACAGTTAGCTTACCATGCTAGGCGTTGATACTACTGAATGTACACAGAAAGCTCACCATGCTAGGCGGTGAAACTACTGAATGTACACAGTTAGCTCACCATGTAAGGCGGTGAAACTACTGAATGTACACAATTAGCTCACAATGCTAGGCGGTGAAACTACTGAATGTACACAATTAGCTCACCATGCTAGACGGTGAAACTACTGAATATACACAGTTAGCTCACCATGCTAGGCGGTGAAACTACTGAATGTACACGATAAGCTCACCATGCTAGGCGGTGAAACTACTGAATGTACCCAGTTAGCTCACCATGCTAGGCGGTGAAACTACTGAATGTACACAGTTAACTCACAATGCTAGGCGGTGAAACTACTGAATGTACACAGTTAGCTCACAATGCTAGGCGGTGAAACTACTGAATGTACACGAAAAGCTCACCATGCTAGGCGGTCAAACTACTGAATGTACACAGTTAGCTCACCATGCTAGGCGGTGAAACTACTCTATGCTTTTATTTAGACCGAGATATTCACGATCAGTATTCAACATTTCTTACTACGTTTATGACATAACATATAGTAAGAAATGCATATTTTGTTTTTATATGGTTACAAATACCTACAACCGACACTATTTATTTTTAACAATATATAATGCCCCTTTGTCGTGCGATCCGACACGAGTACCACGATTTACGATGAATAACTGATCGTGGTATTTCTTTGAGATATCAGGCTAAGATACGATATGATGCGTGGCAGTACGTTATGATACGCTGCTTGCATGCTAATGCAATCTGTTCACGAATTTACGATTTCAATTTCCGCGATTGAACAAGGTCTGATCTCCAGTTCAGGTACGATCACATACGGGTGTGTGTCGAAGTAGTCCACGACTGCGTCTCAATTCGACACGATCGCCAATAAATTAATTGATATAATTAAATGCGCAATTCATACTTAGTTAAAATACAGTCTAACATATCCGTGCTTGGTTGTAGACTGCTCCTCAACCAATATCATCAGCATGGATGCCGCCGTCTAAGAATAATTTGGCCCTTTTAATTCCATGTACATTCTGATAGCGGTGGGCCCACAGTGGTATTCAGTCACTGTGTGTTGGTTGATTGTCTCCAGCTCTTCTCCTCTCGCCTCAGCCACAGCCAGCTTTATGCCCGTCCAGCTGCTTGGCTGAGCCTCTGGATAGCCACTCGTCTCTCCCTGCCAGTAGTCCCTACTGCTGTTATCAGCCTGTTCAAGGACTGGGAACAGAACCCTCTAACGCCAACTTCCACGGAAAAAGCCAACTACGCCAGCCTTGTTGCTTGCACAGATCCATGAGTTCTGTGTACTTTGCCTTCTTCTGCTCGTAGGCCTCTTCACATCTTGCATCCCATGGTACTGTCAGCTCTGTGGTGACGAGCTTCTTTCCTGTTTCTGACCACAGTACAATATCTGGTCGAAGGGTCGTTTGAACCACGTTTGGGAAAACAAGCCTTCTTCCAAGGTAAACTTCCATCTTCCAATCTCTCGAGCCATCAATAATTTATGCTTTTGTTGGTTTCTGTGTCTTCTTGGTCTCACCCGATTTGACGAAAGCGATGTGCCCATGGCGGAGGTAATTATCGTGTTCCTTCTTCCGTCTCTTCTCTCGCCAGTCAGCCAACCCTCTGAGGACCGAGTTGTGCCTCCATCTATATCAGTGATGTAGTCCAAGATGACAGAACATACTCTAGTTTGCCTACTCTGTCACACAGGCTGCATTTTGGCTCTGCGGTGAGTCCCCATCGGCACAAGTTCGCTGGGAATAGTAGTAGGTCATATACAGACGTGACAAGAAAGGAAAACCGAAAAGGCTCATTCCAGATGTCTCCCCAGGTCAACTTCCTGTCTGCGGTACACCACGTGGTCCATGCTCCCTGCGCTCCCATTTCCACAGCTCCTGCTTGTCTGGCATTTTCTTCCGCTCTCCTGACCTCAGACTGAAGCATTGCTCGCCTCTCTTTCTGGTCTGATCGGCTCCACAGTACCACCTTTCTCGCACCGATTCCTTCACGTCTAACTGCAGTCATTAAGACAATGTCTTTGTGCTTGAGCGCGTTTTCTGCCTGGCTCACAGACTCTGTCGCTGAACATTTCCTGCTCGTTCGTGTTTGGATCCCTGCCTCACGGATGAACTCAGCCGGTTCCTCAAGGTCAAACTTCTTTTTTTATTAAACTAAAAATTACTAAACAAATTGGATCGACAAGAAATGTGCAACCGTTTTGCAATTGAATTTGTCTTTTTTTAGTCTGATTTATTTACTTTGGTCTGCTAACTATCTTTGAACATGAGAAAGTCAAAATATTGCCAACACACAAACTTTAATACAGATCACAAAGCGAGGACCTGAGGAATATTACAGTCTTCTTGGTTATGTAGAAAATGCAGATGATGAATAAAACCTTAATTTTAAGATATTAGAACTGTAATGAACTTCGTGTGTTATCGCCTCATTTCGTAAATGACCACCACTCCGAACCTTTTCCAAGAATGTGGGCAAAACTACATTAATTTTGTCAAATTGCTTTGAAAAACTAAATAAAGAGCCCGCAAATTAAGTTTTCAGTAAACGATCGGAGACACCTATACGCGACTTACTAAAGTCTCCGTGGCGTAGAGAAAGAGCCTTTGTTTTTTTTCACTATAGGGCCCATGTTCGAACCTCGCGATTAGCAAACTTTGTTATGCATTATTGTTTCGTATTTCTATAATAATATTATGCTATTTCAATAATTATGGTATTAATTTATACATTCAACGACATTTAGAAAAACGAACTAGGCGAACAAGTCCCTTTATTTCCTCAGGCAAAATTGCCCCTGTCTTTTACATTAGGCCATACGAATTCGACCCTCTTAAACGTCCCTAGGTGGGAAGGTTTTCAGGACCTGATACGTGCTTTGACATTGTAGAAAACCACGTTATAAATGAATAAATAATGCCTAATACTACCCATATATCAACAGGAACAGTGTGTCGGTAAAGCATGTAATAAAGCCTCGCTCGGTGAAAAGGGAATTTAATGCATGTACGTAAAGTGTCGCCCCAGATTAGCAAGTGCAGTCCGCACAGGCTTATAGGGACGGATCTTTCCGTTTAAAGAAAGTCTCTTCTAAGCAAAAATCCACTTAAGGCGAAAAGTGTCTCTTATTAGCCTATTCGGACTGCACAGGCTAATATGTGACGAAACTTCACGGCACATGCATTAAACCCCCTTTTCACAGAGCGAGGCTCAATTGAAATTTTTTTTATACTGCAACGGCCAAAAAAAGATGCATAAGTCAGTCCGAAATGGTATCTTGTGTTTCAATACCCTTCATCTGCTGTCACAATTAACTGTACCTGGTTTAAGAAATTAACGCATGCAACATTGTATGATCAAAAACCATGATTGATCTCAATATTATAAATGGTTTTATTGTGTTTTTCATATTTATATTGGAATTGCCGTTTTAGGTATAACGTTTAAAAAAATATGTATCCAATAATTGTTGATCAAGCATATTATGTGATATAAGGGTATGTTTACGCCCGTACTTTCGATGATCGCTTATGATTGATCTTGGATATTGCGGATGTTTTTTTTTTCAAGTGCGACTAAACATATAAACAATACTGACTGGAGAAAACGTTATTTTTATTGACTAGTTGTTTGTCTCTTTCTGTCTTATTGGAAGTTTAAAAAAATCAAGAGGACGCTTAACAGAGAATCAAATTTGTATGGCCCTATGAACACGACTTTGGAATCCAAGATTAAGGTGAATACCTGTAATTCCTTCGTTATCTGACCATGTAGACATATTGAGTGTAACTCTATGAGTTGATTAGGAACTATCCATCATGTTCATAAATTTAAACATATGTTTGCAATTGAACTCGTATGTATGAAAAGGGTTACGTTCTGTTGCGATCTGTTACGATGTACAGAATATATTAAGTCGATAATAAATGTTTGGCTGTTTTTATATCATTCGTTCTCATCGTGGATACCATCGTTAAAATTGTGAAAGATATTGCAACCCTACTAGACATATCGTATCGTATATCGTATCTCAAATATTAATTAAACACGGTACAGAATACTTGATCGAATGTTTATATATTCATTATATACTTTGTATTGTTGGGCTTTGAACTACTTTTATTTTAATGGCAAACGAAACTGACCCTGACGTGAAACATATTATTGGTCAGTATGAACTATCGACAGTGTTGGTATTTCTGGGGCTACCTTATTGTGAATGTATAATATAATATGCACAGTAGAATGTACATTGATCAGCAATCAACCATTCATTTTGCCGAAGTTCACCTTTCAATGAAAACACCAACAAAATCTAACATCAGATTGCGTTGCCTCGATACAGATGACTTGAAATAAAATATAATATATCAATTTGCTTACTTTTATATGTATCATCGAGTCGTGAATGAATTCGGGTGTATTGTTGTTGTTGTTGTTATTGCAGTCGGTGTGTTTCATTGCAGATGTAAATAATTACACACATATGTAAAAAATAATAATAAAAAAAATATTGGAATTTTTACCTTTGGACTTTCATGCAAAGCAATTAAGACATCGATTCAGAAACTATCGATTGAGCTCTTAATAGCAAGGGCAAATTGCAGTAAATTAAATTACGCACATGTATTACATAACAGGGAGCAAAGATCGGAAATCGGCGACGAGGTGCCACTAAAATGAGATGATGTTCATTGCTGCTACAGGTATCAATACCAATTTAACGGAGAACCGGATGGAATCATAGACATGTGCTTAAATTAATTAACCCAATACGCAGTTCTTCATGTAATGATTTATGTTTCCAACGATATATAAGAGTTATCTGTAATAATAATGGTATGTTAGGTATTTTTTGGGAACTATTTTTTTTTTAAACATTACACATTGGATTGCATACAGGATGCTGAGTAAACGCGAGAGTTAACTTATACTGATTTAAAGTTGGTTCATTGGTTGTTAAGTCACATAATATACGACCTTGACATTTAAATAACTTAATATGAAAAACCAAATGAGTCTTGCTCTATATAAACGAGGCTTAATACATATGCGTAAAGTGCCGTTCCAGATTTGTTTGTGCAGTCCGCACAGGATAATCAGGGACGACATATTCCGCGTTCATTGTTGTTTTTTGGGACTGGAATGATACTTTACGCACATGCATTTAGCCCCGTTTTAGCAGAGCGAGGCTCAAAATTATTTTCATCTTTCTTACACACAAGTATCAGTCACAATTAAATGGTGCACGCGCTATGCTTTGTAAACAGTTATGATAAAAAAATACAATAACCGCTATATCCACTTAAAGCAATATACGAACCACCATTAAAAAGATTATCTGTTCCACGCTGTTGACAATTTTTTTTGTGTCATAATCTTCAATAAATTCAATCATCTTCCCTCAATACATGTCTTAATCATAAATTATATTAATAACATAAAATAATCGTATATGATTGTGGGTGTTTTTTATCAAAGAAAGCGATGTCAACGAGCACCAGCTCGCGTCCTATTAATTTCTGGTGCATTTTCTGGCGTCTTCTTGGAAATATACTTGTAGAATATCTCCTAACTTTACTTTACCGAAAAAAACAAACGGTCCGTGTTCTGTTTTTTAATATTACTGTTTTTTAAGAAACTATTCAAAGAATATGTGTCAGTTAAAGAATGAATAATGGTCAGGAGAAACACAATACGGGAAAAACTGTTAATATAAGATTAACGGACGACCAATCCATGAATTGATTACATGCTACTATTTGACCTAAAGTGACAAGCCCATGTTATAAACAGCAAAATAATATAAAGAAACGATTCGTTTTATCATCATGAGTGCGTGTTTGATTAATCACGTGTCGCATTTGTCAAGTGTTTTACCTTTTCAGACCAAGTCTTACAGTTCTATACGTACATTCCAAGTTGCCATATTATTTAATAATGGACAGCCATCAGGGCATGTATTTGCATTTTATGATGCGCATTTTATATGAATATTTCAGTCAAAAGAACTCAACATGAGAATGTGTGTTTATACTGTGTTCAAAATATCAGACTTTGTGAATCAATACATGTATTTTAACATCCTTGAAGAATCGACTTGCAATTGCTTACATGTAGTCGGCTTGGAGCTTCAGGCACCATATTTCATATGAGTCGGTCTCTGAGAAAACGGGACTTTATGCATGTGCGTAAAATTTCGTCCCAGTTTAGAATGTGCAGTCCGCATGGGCTTATCAGGCAGGCCACTTTCGGCCTAGTTGGATTTTTATTTAGAAGAAACGTCTTTTAAACGAAAAAAACCGCAAAAGCGAAAAGTGACGTCCCAGGCTAGCCTGGTGGGACTGCACAGGCTAATCTCGGACGATACTTATCGAACATGCATTAAAACCAAAACAATAATGCTTCCGTATTTAAAACGACTTTCCTCGATACGAAATAAATGCTCAAAAGGGGATTCAGAGACAGGCAAATGATCAATTAATAACATTAAATAACAATAGCATCGTTAGATGAATGTGAGATGAATAGATGCATCGTTCAAAAATAAGACAAGACAGTTGTATTTAATAGAAGAAATTAAAAAGTGAATATTTGCTTATTGAAACATAAATGTGATACTATAACGTTTTCCATGTGACAAGTTTTATCATTGATGCTCCCTAATAATACCTCTTGTGTCGTCTCGTATCGTATTGTATCGTATCGTACTCTTATCATGTTATATTAAAGGACCAGTGTTCCTTGCTTTAAAAGTCTCCTGTGGTCATTTTAATATGAGTACTTCAATTCCGGCTATTGGTAATGCATTATTTATTTATACGGTTTCCTTTGCTTTGTCGTGCTGCTTGTGTTAGTTTTGGCAGCAGTGGCGTTTAGACAGTATACCAGAACTGGCAAGTCAAATTACACTTTTTTGATTAGGTCTTACCTACTGATGTATCATTTAGGTTTCTAGCTATCGTACATTACATATTCACACAGGTATGTGAAGTTGGCTGTTAGATGTTAGCTGTTCATCAGATGTTTAAAATAGAAAAGCACAGCTGTGCATTGGGTGTTCATCAGATGTTTAAAAAAGAAATGCATACCTGTGCATTGGGTGTTCGTCAGATGTTTAAAATAGAAATGCATAGCTGTGCATTGGGTGTTCGTCAGATGTTTAAAATAGAAATGCATAGCTGTGCATTGGGGTTTCATCAGATGTTTAAAAATAGAAAGGCATAGCTGTGCATTGGGTGTTCGTCAGATGTTTAAAATAGAAATGCATAGATGTGCATTGGGTGTTCGTCAGATGTGTTTAAAATAGAAATGCATAGCTGTGAATTGGGTGTTCGTCAGATGTTTAAAATAGAAATGCATAGCTGTGCATTTGTTGTTCGTCAGATGTTTAAAATAGAAATGCATAGCTGTGAATTGGGTGTTCGTCAAATGTTTAAAATAGCAATGCATAGCTGTGCATTTGGTGTTCGTCAGATGTTTAAAATAGAAATGCATAGCTGTGCATTGGGTGTTCGTCAAATGTTTAAAATAGCAATGCATAGCTATGCATTGGGTGTTCATCAGATGTTTAAAATAGAAATGCATAGCTGTGCATTGGGTTTTCGTCAGATGTTTAAAAATAGAAATGCATAGTTGTGCATTGGGTGTTCGTCAGATGTTTAAAATAGAAATGCACGGCTGTGTATTTGGTGTTCATCAGATGTTTAAAATAGACATGCATAACTGTGCATTGGGTGTTCGTAAGATGTTTAAAATAGAAATGCATAGCTTTGCATTGGGTGTTCGTCAGATGTTTAAAATAGAAATGCATAGTTATACATTGGGTGTTAGTCAGATGTTTAAAATAGAAATGCATAGCTGTGCATTGGGTGTTCGTCAGATGCTTAAAATAAAAATGCATAGCTATGCATTGGGTTAATTTAATAAACTTTTAACATAAAAATTAAGAGTGCAGCTTAAACCAAACGCATGAATTTATTGGATAGCCATTGGTGTTGAAGAAACCCATGTCGTTGTTTGAGGTTGCACTTAAAATGTCTATAAAGCCTCTGACCACTGCACACCATAACGCCAACTACCCGACTCAGGGTCCGTTTTCACCAACAAATTCGTAGACTTAAGTTTGGAAAATTAAGAAAATTCATAAAACTGTCATGTTCTAAAACTGCTTGAAAGTGAAGTCTTGCATTGCAGTACCAAATTTAAAAACATAATTCTTCATTTAGAACAAGATTTCATTGTATAAGCACTATTTGTATCCAGTATTTATGCAAACTTTCAGGCATTTGTTATTGAGTCTAAGACTATTCTTTTTTCTTAAGTTATTTGCAGAGAGGGATAACTCCACAAATCTTGATACAACAGCAGTTTGCTGTCACCACGCACTATAGATTTATCTTCCTTATAAAAAGTATAGCGATATATTTTGACCTAAAATATAGGAAACGTCATTGATGCTTATGATATATAACCATGTAAGAAATAATAAATATGTAATGAATACAATTATAAATGTATTAACCTTGAACTTTATAGTATAGTGTAATATATATCTATATTATAAATGCTAACTAAATTATAATTAATATTATGCAGCCATGACATATCCTTAAAGAGCTATATACACATAGTTATCTGTACAACAAATTATTCCTAGATATTAAAATTAAATATCAGGTTTTGGCAGTAATATTGACTAAATCAGTGTTAGAGAGCACAACATTTAACTTATCCTGTTTTAAAATTGACAAAGTTATTTTCAACATCAAAAGCTTTATTATTTAGCATATTTTTCGAATCTAGATAGGCATTGCACTCAAATAAAACATGTATTTCAGTTTCAACTGATACATATCGGACAGACACGCTGTTTTTCACGAATGTTTTCGTAGGGAGCAACCCCACAACAAAATTTAGCTAGAGCAGATCTGTACTTAGGAGAAAGAAATGACTTAACATATGGTTCAATCATATAATCTTGTTTAAACAATCTATAAGTACGTAACTTATCTCTATCTTACCAGACGTACCAACATCATTCTGAAAACTATTCCGCCATACATAGATAAAGTCATCCATGGTGCCTTGTAATACCTTATCACAAAATGATTTACGTGACATACTTGTACATAATTCTAATGTTTGTGGCATATTGATACTTTGCATATGATTTTTATCACAACAAAAAGTAAAGATTTTACTGTTAATTCTTTGACAATCCATACAATGTAGATTTTAACCGATGCCATTGATTGGCCATAGACTTCCAATGTTTCACATGCGGTGGCTGCCAGGCCATCTCACCATAAAGGGCATTGTTGGGTGCATATTTACCCATACCAAGAAAGAAGTGCATGGCTCGTGATTGTATAGCATTTATACATGAGTAAGATTGTGCAACCCAGACTGATGAACCATAAGCTATAACCGGCCAAACTGAGCTTTCATACAGCTTAGTAAACACATTGTATGGAACACCACCCATTGTTTTACATTTTGCTATCAACAAACCAATAGCTCTTCCAGCACTTTGTGCGACAAACTTTGCGGTGACATTGAAATCAGTATGTACTTAAATGTCCTGCCGTTCGCGGGGAAACCTGTATAATACAAATGATCCCAGCCTTAACATTATAATGCCAAACCTTTAAGATAATAAATTGTGACGTTAAATGTGTTGGCGTTTGTCATTGAATAATCGCCGTTATGTTAATTCAGTTAACGAGGTTAATATGAAGCTAAATGTGAAAGCAGATCTGCCACAAGAATAATACCCTATTGTTGTCAATTTCTTGATAAGTTACTTTAATTTCATTCTATCAATTTGAATTTAATAAAGATGACGTTAGAAGCATAAAACTTAAATCTAAATATACGCTAAAATCGTTCTGAGAAACTCTGACCAAAACCAATGCATGTGGGATGCCCCCGGACCCTTTTGGATTTCGGCCTGCACTTTCAAAAAGTAGATCGATTGCCTAAATTTGTTGCTATGGTATTTTTTAGTTCAAAATGCATTATCAAGGAATAACAAAAAATCTCAAACAGATAATATATAGAGAATACAAAAACGAGTTTTTAAGGATTAAAATGATATACATATTTTATAGATGATGTACAAAAAAAGGTACTCATTAGAAAGTATGTAATAAATCGGATATACATGAGCATATGCGAAGAAAAGAAAAGAACGCAGACAAAGAATGGAAAATACTTTATTACATTTGCCTTTAGATCTGGTGAGCGCGTGCGTGCCTTAGTGTAAGTCGTTGGCGGAGTCTTTGTGTGGGGAATTCGAGCTTGCCTGGGCAAAGGTGTGTGCGTGTTTATTTGTAGCATATGAAGACAAATGAATTTGAATACATAAATATGTGTGTAAGTATAAGTCTGAATATTTATTTGAACTTCATTAAACTATATGGAGATGTCTCTTTAAACATACCTTATCAGTTCTTATTAATAAAGTAATTGAGAACAGTCTATTCAGATAACACATGGCGACGCTTGCAAACGGTATGTTTCTAAATGATTATTTAAAGAAATATAAATCTCCTATTTTTAAATTTGAATCAATTGAAACATTAAATAATGTGTTTAGTTTCAAATATTTAATATATAATGTATGTATATTAACAGCATTGTATTACAAATTCAGGCATAATGCGTTGGCTCATTGCTGTTACGTGGCTGTTTCTTGTCCATAAAGGTAAGTTTCGTTTCATATTTAAAGCGCTTTGCTGCGAAAGAGATGTGAATGTAATCTAATATACATAACATGTTTAGGATTGGTCATGACGTCTTTTCTATTATCCTTCGACCTTAAATACAATAGAAAAGTTGTCAGTGTGTGGCATACGTATGTGCAGTTAGTAGTAGACAACCATGCAGCTTACACAGGAAAAGTATCCGTTGCGATTTGACTCAAAAAGGGCGAAATCCCCAATTAAAGAGATAAAAAAAAAAAAAATGATTAACAATACGTTTCCAACGATTCGTATGTAAAGTAAATGCTTAAATGATGAACATTGTATTTATCTTCACCCTAAGCTTAAAGTTTGTGACGAATTTCAATACGTCACAAATCATTTTGTCCGACATTTTACCAGGTGAAGCTCTGACGTGTTTAACATGCGACAACGTTGAGCAACCACGCCATTGCACCACAGTCATGACCTGTCCAGATAATGATGTACGTATTTGTGCCGTGTTCTGAGAAAACTGGGCATAATGCATGTGCGTAAAGTGTCATCCCAGATTTGCCTATGCAGTTCGCACAGGCTAATCAGGGACGACAATTTCCGCTTTTATGGAATTTTTCGTTTAAATTATGTCTCTTCTTAGCGAAAATCCAGATTAGGCGGAAAGTGTCGTCCCTGATGAGCATGTGCGGACTGCACAGGTTAATCTGGGATGACACTTTACGCACAAGCATTGTGTCCAGTTTTCTCAGAACACGACACATTTTCTCATTCATTTCAGAGCAACACAATTTGTCTAGAGACTATGTTTTTGATAAAATGGATTTCGGAAAAAAATCAAGCTTCTGTAATTTACTATAATATAAAACAATGGTGATAAAAGTTTCTTTCGAGGCACCGTTTAATAGTGAAGTGTTGGCCAAGCAAATATTCAACGTTGATTGTTTAAATTAACAGCAGAAATCCATAAACAAGTTTCTTTGATGTACACGGCTTTGTCAGTTATGATTTGACAAATTTAAAACATCTCCAACATTTTTTTTGCGAAAACATTTGTTTCGACGAAATTAATGTGTTGCTTCAGTTCGTTTATCGCAAACGAACTGAAGCAACATATTAATTGTGTTGAAACAAATTATTTCGTCATTGAGAGATAAAAGTAACTATACAATTGTAGGACATAACTTCTTATCACCATATGCTATTGTAACATGACCTCTATTTGTCAAAGTATAACGCAAACATCACGCGTTTTTGGCGTGTTTGACCGATTTTAGACGCGACCGAAAAGTATCGCATCTTATGGCTGTGATGAGTATTATGGTTGTCATGTCGCAAGCCCAGTTTGCAAAACTTTTTGTTTCTTTAATGTTCGATTACCTTTTGTTAAGTATTGAATGTTGGAAATAATGATAGCATGTGAAAGAAGGGTGCGTTAAAAGGCGATGTCTAACAAATATAAATTACCCTACAATATTTAATAAACATAAATGCACAAACAACTAATCTGACCAAGAGATGACATTTAAACAAAAATCGACACTGAAATTAAAAAAATAGCTTGTACGAAAAGTGAACACAAAGATCGGTAACATGATTGCTAGGACCCTATATACTATATAGGTGTTATCAGTATTCCAAATTGTGTATTCATTTTAGGCAAATAAAAACATTTAACATTAATTCATGTTTGACTTATTAAGAGATTGTTTTTGATGCATCAATATATGCATACATGTATCAAACATTTTTTTTTTTAAATTAATAAGCATTTACTGAAAACGCTGGAAGAAAGGTGCCATGGTACGCAAGCCTTAATAAAATGCTGCAACATATACAATATAAATGATTATTAATATAACGATATACCATTTTAATTTCATTGTTAATTAAATCATTCTATATTGTATTATATATACACGTATTGTAGAAACGCATGTGTAATCATAATACATATATTCATCATCATCTTCATCAAACCCTTGACCGGTTTGGCCGTTGGGAGGAAATGAGGGACGACGATACAGAAATCCTCCTCCTGTCATATCTGTTGTGTGCTGCTGAGAGTAATTCATTCATGGGAAGGGATGTCCACTCTTTTACATTGTCCATCCAGCTTTTCCTCTGACGGCCTCGACGTCGACCTCCTTAAAGCGTGCCCTGGAATACAGTTTTGAACAGAAAGTCGTGCCTGTTGACGTTTCAAAACCAAGCCAGCTTTCGTCGTTTGACGGTCGCCAGTAGGGGCTCTTGTGGACCAACAAGTGTTGCAGTCATTTTCCGTACGTACTCGTTGGTCTTGTGCTCCGTGTAGGAGATGCGGAGCAGTTTTCGGAGACATTTATGTTCAAATGCCTGTATCCTGCGTTCGATGTCCGCGTGAAGCGTCCACTTCTCGCCGCCGTAGAGTAGGATGGAGACTACGAGGACTTGTAGAGCCTGTACTTGGCGGGGAAGCTGATGGAACTGCTTGTCCAAAACCTGCTCAGTATGGCCATCGCTGCGGTCGCAATGGCAATTCTTATACCTCAGCGGTACTGGTACCACCCTTGGACATGGTTGCGCCCAAGTACTTGAAGCTGGTCAATTCTTCTAGCTTCTCGCCGTTCGTGGTGTTGGTCGTGCTGTTCACCAAGATCTTGGACTTCTCCGTGATGACCTCCATCCCATATGCTCCTACGCTTTCATAGAGTATTTTGCTGAGATCTTGAAGTTCACTGCTGGTGCCTCCCCTGAGGTCAATGTCATCAGCGAATCTCAAATTGGAGATGGGTCTTCCACCGATGGAGATGGATGTGTGGTGGTCGTGGAGAGTCTCCTGCATTATTATCTCAAGGAAAAGGTTGCAAAGGACGGGAGAGAGCAAACATCCCTTACGCCCACTGATGTCCTGAAGATGTCCGCCTGCTGTCCGTTGAGAAGTACTGCGCTATTGGCGTTTCCGTAGAGTTCTTGAATGACTTTCACCAGCCCTTCGTCAATGTTGTATCCTCTCATTACATGCCATAGACCATCATGCCACACGAGGTCGAAAGCTTTCTTTTTTAAAGTCATTGAAGTTGTGGAAGAGATCACATTGGAATTGCAGGTGTTTCTCAATGATGATTCTGCAGTTAAGATCTTTTCCACTGTGATCCGCCCAGCTCTGAATCCAGCCTGCTTTTCGGTCAGCAATTCCTCGGCCTTACTTTTCAATCGATTAAGGATGATGCGTAGCATGACTTTGTTGGGATGACGGATGCGACTTATGTTGCGGTAATTCTCGCACAACATGAGATTGCCCTCTTTCGCTAGGTGTCTAGGCAGTGGCTAGGTCCACTCCTTGGGCCACTCCTTCACCTCACATATCTTTTGGCATAGTGCCGTCATTGCTGCAGTTGTTGCCTCTCCCCCGTGCTTAATAAGCTCGGAAGGGACGTTGTCCACTCCCGCAGATTTTCCTGCCTTAAGACTTCACACTGCCTCCTCTTCTTCTGCCTTAAGTATGGACGAACTCTCGTCGTCCGCTTCTGGTCTGGGGTTTTTCAGAAGCAGACTGGAGTCTGGTTGAAGCGTGTCGTTGTAGAGGCCAATGCACTATTCAGTCCATCTGTTTAGGACTTCGGCACTCTCGGTAAGGAGATTCCCGTTAGCGTCTGATATAACACTGGCCTTGTGCTGACTGGTCTTCGTTAGGGTCTTGATGGTGCTATAGGCCGTTTTATTGTTGCCTACGGTAATCTTTTTGTCGATGATGGTACATTGTTCCTCAATCAATTCCTACTTGCCCTCTTCCATCTTCTTCTTTACCTCCATGTTCGCATTCTGGTAATTTGCCCTAGAGGTCCATGATTTCGCTCGTCACACATGGCTTGTTTTTTCTTTCTCTCTTTCACAAGCACTTTTCTGGCCAATGGCAGTAGCACAACCTTGATGGTGTTGGTTATGGTGTAAATGTCATTGTCTAAGATGTTAAGGACTGCAAACTTGCCACCTATCTGTGCTTGAAATACCTCTGCTATAACTGGATCTTTCCATTTCTCAACTCTTACGCAAGGGTTTTTTCGCGATGCGCTTGTTCTCTAACTTTAGCTTGATGGTGGTGAGCACTTAGTCGTGGTCACTTTCGATGTCTGCGCCAGGAATGTTCTTGTGTTCGCCTTGTTGATGCTGGACTGGAAACGTTGCGACGCCAGTATGACATCGATCTGGTTGTGTACTTGGCCGTTTGAGCATGCCAGTTCGCTGTTCTGGACGGTTTGTGTCGGTGCAGCGTGTTGGCCAGGCTGAGTTGGGGGCTTCTGTCGAACTCAAGAAGTTCAAACCTCTGTCGCAGATTTCTCCTAAGCCAAATCTACCTACTGTCACTAACCCCCAGTGCTTAACATTGACCATTTCAAGACGGTGACCCCAGCTTTATTCTACTATGTGTGTATGTTGTTTTGTTTTGTGCCGTACTGTACTGTTTTGGCAATTGGTTCCTTGCCATAAATAAAGAACCACGAAGGTATGTTTCATAGAAATGCAATACTGCTGGAGCTTCTGAAGTTTCACTTCTTTATATTGATACGCATCTGGTCCAGCATTGGCGTTCCAGTCACCTTGGACAATGAGGATGTCACTCTTTGGGACCTTGACTATGATACGCTTTAATTCTTCCTAGAACTGTTCAATACATGTATTAGTATAATGTAACCACGCGATTTTCATAAATAAAGGAATTAATGCACGACTTCCGAGTACTATACTAGTTTTACACAATTGTTTAATAAAGCAGTTAATATAATTTCCACTAATTGTTCTATGACTATAATGCCCATTTATTATACATTAAAAACAACTAACTACTAGTGTCTACTTGTAAAAAACAACAACAGCTTTATGCAACTTACAATTCTGAGCTAACTCTGCATTGAACTGTATGATCTGACTCGAGTACCTCTATTAGCATTGTCATCTTTACTTTAAAAGATATGCTAATAATAATTTCACACACATCAACGAATTCGTGCCTCGTATAAATTGGAAATATAAATACATTTATTTAAAGTTTTAAAGTTTAAATATATGGACACGCATTAACTTGAATTTAGGTTAATTGTACAAAAAGAGTGTAGGTTATATATATTCGTATAAGTTAATATTTACCGCTAATTTAAACAATTGTGAATTTTGAATGGTCAATAATCAAGCAGAACTTAGTTGTTCAACAATTGCAGTATGTTGGCATTTATGTAATTTGGAAAAATTTCTCAAACGATTGGCTTTTGATGTGGCCGCTGCATTAATTATCGAAAATAGTACAGAACGGAAGTGAGTTAAGTCAGCTAAAAAAAAAACTAAGCAGAGATCAAACTCTTGAACAGGGATTTGATAGACGTTGTTTAAGTCTGACCTTGAAAATTGCACGACTTGCTTAGTAAAAAGTTGAATGTATATTTTAGGTGGAAAATGTGTACACCAAAAGACCCGACCAAAAGCGTCCATAGTATAAATTGATTTAAATTGCAGAATATTAACACTTTTGCTTGTTCTATGCATGGTATTTGTAAACAATCGTACTATATCAGTAATACCATAGGGCGTTTGTTTTGGGGTAGGGAGTGAGGGTTGAGGGAGTTGTGTGAAACGTATTACTCAGATTGTTTGTATCTACAATCAATGAACTTTTTTATTTAGGTTTGCTTCATTGAAAGAAGTATTAATTCGTTTGGAGAAGCATTCTACTCCCAATGATGTACGAGAGATCAAGTAGGTATCGAAAAAAATAAATTAACGCGATAGTTGTGAAGTCTTTATCATTCTTTAAGCGCTTGAATTGTTGCTTTTGTTCATATTCGGTATTGTCTTTGCATGTGTTCTTCGTCTTCAATTTAGCCATACAAGTATTTTAGCAGGATATTCAATTCCGGGATATCAATTCCATAAATTTTGAAGAGCTTTTCATTCGTAACATTTTATTAAATATAACATATTCATCGATAAAGGTCAGGGTCAGATTTTGAGCTCTAGTAGTAAAGAATACGAAGAGCCTGATATCCTTACGTGTTGGTTACGTCTTTAAGGTAGCGCACCCGTAATGATTTCCCGCCATTTCTTCTAAGATCGAAGAGCCTTTTTACCTGTTTACTTATGGATATCTAATTTAAGCAGGAACGTTATGTAGTTGTCGTGGCCTAGTGGTTAAGGCGTTAGAGAAATCTTTTGGGATCTTCCCGCACAGGTTCGAATCCTGCCGACACCGCATACTTTTTGCGGCGCCTTTTATTTCTTGACGTGTTTTTGGTTTAATATAGCATATATGCTATGTTTATTGTTAAATATGTTACAATTTTTATGCACATTCTTCAATTTAAAAAAATATAAACAACGTAATGGCTAAATTGGGTGATTTACTGCTGAAAATACGAATCGTGCATGTTGCATTTTTATTTTTATTTCAAAAAGTAAACGGTAAATCTGTCTATATCTTGGTATTTCTGCTGTATATAGTGTATATATAACAACTAAGTTCAAATTTTTCCTTCAATGAAGCTATTTTGAAGTTTATGACACTTTGTTTTTAACCAACCAAATTTCTACTTGGCTGAAACCACTTATATGTCATGGCGCTCTTCCATAGATAACAAGTTATACAAAACAAATGTCTGTTAAAGAATACTTATTTAATCTTGATTAAACTTTAAACACCTTTACTGCATCTGTTCACACCAACTCCATGTCCATATAACAAAATCTGGATGAATTATGGAACTTTCATATACCCCAGGGGTGCAAATATACTGGGTAAAGGCTGAGCGTTGGGTGGTTTTGAAAAAATCAGTATATATTTTTTTTTAAAGCATGGAAAGCCTACCGAAAATGTGCATGCAGTTCAGTGAAATGATGCTGATTAAGAAAATAATACCTTAGATTTATTTGGAAAGGTGCCCATTACGGGTGCGCTACCATAAAATTGCAAAGTACAACTACGGAAGCATATATGAGTGACACATTACAGTACCTTAACTAACAGTATATATAATAATGCTACTGATGTTCTTCGAATTGTGTTAACATAGGAAACACCAGAATTGTAGAGCTGAGATTTCACCTTATTTATATTTGAACACTTCAACTTCAACCCTTTGGTGGTGTGTGTATGCAGTAGTTCGTTTACCGGTCCCTATCATCAATGAAATCATACTTCCAAGACACTGTCAGTGGCAGAGTTAAACTAAGTGTAACGAAAACCTGTTACTTTCCATTTATAAATTACTGCGTCTTATAAGCAGGTTGCTTGTCTGTCGATGCAGCAGAGGTTGCAATAAGTTTGTTGTTTTTGTAAACACATGATATAATATATTAACAATTCCAAACACATATATCTAGTAGCATTCTTAACATATGGTTCAACATCAGGTAATGAAGGCAAATTGAATAAATACGAGATTATTTCAGTATTACCGTATCTCTTAGGAATGTTACTCACTGTCTTGACTGGCTATTTCCTTTCTTTAAATGTGCTCTATAATTATGAATTATAAAAAAAAAAAACATAATTTCGTGTCAACAACGTACTCATATTAACCCATGCGGCAATTTTATTACCGACGTGTATACACAGGTGTGCAGAAACCTAACTTCAACTTCTTCGACGAGTCAGTGCTCACAATGTTGTCATAAAGATCTATGTAACCACGAGGGTTGTGGCGAACCAGGTAGGTCATGCAATTTATATAACTGAAATAAAAGGTGTAAAATTATGTTGACTTATCTTAATTTCATTGATTTATATCCATTGAAAATAATGATAATGAAAGCATATATTTAAATGTAAAAACAATAATGAAATAATAGCAGCATTAATTTATATCAATCGCTCTATTTATGCAAACGCTCTATTTCGCTAACATGATAGTTTAATACTTTAACAAGGCAGTATAAATTTAAATTCTACGACACAATAATACGTTGGTAGTGGTAGATTTTTATCGAGTGCATCGGGATGTCTTCCATACGGCCATCGCCCTTGGACGACCTTAAGGGTTACGGGGGAAAGTGCGATATACGTAAGAAGTCCCATTACAAACACGACCATTGAGCCTTAATTAACATTCTTGAAGCAACAAGTACACTGCGTCTCGGTTCTCATGCGCAAGACTCGTGAGTATTTATCGAGGGATCGAACGCTGCGAACCCTGAGTACTGACGCCCGTGTGTTACCAGTTGACAGTGGACCCTCTTGTCAAATACCATGCTACTACACATATGTAAATTTGTTCATAGGCTATCCGGATTCTCGTGGACCCGTTTGCTACAACTGTATTGAATCAGTATCCGACGGAAGGTGTCATCACATCGATATATGTCGCCTCGGCGAGGTAATATCACATCAAAACTGTTGTGTTTTTTTGTTGTTGTTGTTGTGTTTTTTCAGTATTGAATATTAATCAAGTATTATTCAGAAAACATGAACATAATTGATAGAACTTAATATATGTATGAAATATAATTCACATATGTGACTAAATTTAATAAAAGTATGAAAACTCATATATTCTTTAAAGGGTCGTTGCCGTTGTTACTATTTAATTTTATCACGCTTTTAATAATATTTTAACTACGAAATGTCCTGCATTAAGACATGAAGGTGAAAAAGCAAAAACTCATAATTACATGTAAAGACTAATTTCTTCATTTAAAAGAGAAATAGAAATTATTAAATGCATCACCCAAAGTAGGGATCAAACTAACTACTTAGGCATGATGCTATGAAGCGATCGTTTTAACCAACTGCGTCACCAGGATCAATTAAAGGTTTAAGTGAACTATGGTTAAAGAAAATAGTCAAAATTATAACGAACAAATCTATATTTTAAAATTGAGAAAAGTACAAGACGTATTTTATGAACTGATTGTTTTATTTCGAAATGGGTTTATCTTTTTTCATTATATACACCACAATAAAAAACGTGTAATGTCAGCTTAAACGTCTCAATTGTTTAATGCTCTTTTCCTTACTGACATACCTTTCGATGATATGTGCCTTTTAACAGTATAAGCAAACATCTGATAAAGACTCGATATATTATATGTCAACTCGTTCACAGGTGTGTAGTGTAACGGGCAAAGGCATGTTTGGAACAACATTGTTTGCATCGAAATGCTTGAAGCAAGAGGTATGTATTCATTTTTGTCAATAATCATTTTATAAATCAGTTCCATGTGTATTATCGCGTATTTCTATCAGTTGTTCGTTGAAGTTGAGTTCTCTCTGATAAAGTGGTATGATATATTATAACAGACATAGGATATTAATTAAACGCATTTTCTAGAATAAATGATATGCATAATATACATGTAAATCTCTGTGGTCGTTTTCGCGCTGACATCATACACTTTTTTATAATAAGTAAGCTAAATCGTTATCAGGCTATTGGGAGTGTATGTAATGTGTCAATTTTATACATTTTGCCCAAAGTAAACTTGCTTTATAATAGGAAAACATGCCTCTCTTTTGTTATAAACATGTTCATAAACTTAGCAATGCGTTTGCAGATTTGTGGAACGCGTCAAGACCATGGCCTAGACATAATAGGAAAGCGGGGCTACAGAACGAGCTCAAATGCCCGATCATTCGACGTTCACGACTGCTTTCAGTGCTGTACTGCGGACCTGTGTAACAAGAACTGCCATAACAGCGGTAACATACAACATCCTCGTTGAGTTCCATAACAAACCATATATATGAAAATTTGCATAATGCAAGTATACACTATAAAACAATGTGATCTTAATTTGCATGCGCATTGGTGTCTTTCAAATGTTTTCAGGCGCCCCGATAACCTTATCTGTTGCGGTTTTTTCTACGAATCAACGTAAACAAGAAAGATTTCAATTTGTAAACAAGAGTTCCGCGATCGGAGACATATGCCCCCAAAACAGGGCCTTGATTTTCACACTTATTGTGACAGTGACCTTGACCTTTGACCAAGTGATCCCAATTTCAATAGGGGTCATCTACTGTCCAAGGTCAATGCACATGTGAATTATTAAGTCAATCGGTCAATTCGATGACGAGTTATTGATCGGAAAGATTTTCACACTTATTGTGAAAATGACCTTTACCTTTGAACTAGTGACCCCAAATTCAATAGGGGTCATCTACTGTACATGGCCAATGCACGTGTGAAGTATCAAGCCAATTGGTCAATCCGTTCACAAGTTATTGATCGGAAACGAACTGGTCTACCGACAGACAGACAGTCAGACCGACAGACCGACCAACCGACCTTCAGCCAGCAAAACAATATACCCCCTCTTCTTCGAAGGGGGCATAAAAATGTACTCATTTGACGTAGTTGACACATTAAAAACCAGAGAAAACACTGAAGCACTTTATTGATTTAGTCGTTTTACATTTTACATTGTAGTGGACGGCCAATGGGGGGATTGGAATCCGTGGTCAGCATGTACACATTGTAACCAGTCAAGGAGTCGACAGTGCAACAACCCTGCACCGGAACATGGGGGCAAAGGCTGTGTTGGAAATTCAGCACGAACTCAGGAGTGCGGAATTTGTCCTGGTAACTTCACTATAAAGTTATCTATATACATAAACATTCAATAATATATATTTTAACAAAGATTTCCGTGAAAAATGTACTCACTTTATGAAGTGAGCACATTGAAAGTCAAATTTAACACCGAAGCTCTTCATTGTTTCAGTTGTTTCACATTTTACAAACACTGAAGCACTTAAATTGTTTAAGTCGTTTAACAATTTACATTGTAGTGGACGGTCAATGGGGAGATTGGAATTCATGGTCGGCATGTACAAATTGTAACCAGACAAGAAGTCGACAGTGCAACAACCCTGCACCGGAACATGGTGGCAAGGGCTGTGTTGGAAATGCATCACAAACTCAGGAATGCGGAATTTGTCTTGGTAACTTTTCTTATAAGGTTGACATAGTGTTTATTGTATACATGATTCGTCACTAATATATGTTTTAAATTGCAAATGAGGTTGATTTGACATGAAAGGAATCATTTAAAATAGCGAAAACCAGCTGCTATCGGATGGGCTGACGGACGGTTGCTCGTTCAGTTGTTTAAAACATGTTGCGTTACGATGTCGTATTCCTGTCATGATGGTAAAAGATCTGAGAAAATCTTGTTGAGACCTTGTATAACTATTCCATGGTATACATCTACCAAATAAGTAAATATGGTTCAGATTCAATGCATAAAAAAAAGACGAAATTCTTTAAAAATAAATATGTCTTAACGCAATAACTTCTCAAACATAAAGCTTTATTTGCAGTAAAATGCGATTTGCGTGGTTCTCTAACACGCGTATTCAATTAGTTCCGATCCACTGCACATAATGCTTTCAAGATTGCGCTTAATTCCAAATACCTTGGATAGTTTGTGTAAAGCTTCACACAAAAATACCGGTAATGGTTCTTTACCAAATATGTGAAAATTGTTAAAATTCAATAAACAAGCTGTCCACCTGAGCTTAAAAACATGATGTTCGCCATTTTCTTCTAAGTGCATGTATACAAATATTAAGACTTTTCTCCAAAGAATGTTAAACCAATGTTTGTAAGTGACTCTCAACTAAGTTTTTGCAATAGTTCCGATCAATGTAACAAAATTTGCCTTTAGGTTTGGAACTCCTGTCATATTTTCCGAAGTTCTTGGCACAATTGATAAAAATAAATATTGGTAAAAGAATTGGTTAAATGCGACAAACGTTAAGAGCTGACTTTCATTTCTTACAATTGTGCTGAACTCACGAATCAAATAAAAACAATAAACACAATGTGCAACTCTTAAAGCCACACACCTTGAAATGAACTACATGATAATAAATACATATATATGCAATTTGAAAGTGTTCACAATTGTCATTAAATCTAAAGCCTAGTTAGCGAGTAATTTATTATTTTTCAAACGTTTTTTACGGCTTTTAAAACCGAAAGTAGGATTTCTATACGTAAACTTCAATTTCGACAAACGCGATTATTTTTAAGTTTTAAAGCGCAAAAAGACGGATTTCTAACTTGTAAACACCAGATTAATTCTAATTGGCATAGATAAAATTAAATCTATAGCCTAGTTAGCAAGTAATTTATTATTTTTCAAACGGTACTGCTTTTAAAACCGAAAGTAGGATTTCTAGACGTATACGACCATTTCGACAAACGCGATAATTTTTAAGTTTTAAAGCGCAAAAAGAGACGGATTTCTACCTTGTAACCACCAGATATATTCTAATTGGCATAGGTAAAATATGTTTCTTATTTATACTTAAATAAACTATGCCAAATAAGGTGTGTGGCTTTAAATAGTGTCATATGTTTTTACCAATTTTAATATTTTTCCATATAAGCAGTAGCAGGTCCGAATCTAATTTATGGTAAAGGTATGAAACGGCGTTTACTAGCATGTCATTCACTGATATTAACTTATATTTAGTCTCGCATAAATACCGATTTGGGTAGCTCTTTATATTAAGAGCGAATTAATTTTGACTTCAGCACCTAAACAAAATAAGTCCAAACAGACCAAATGTGCAGTGTGAACGTATGCTAAAATTGCCAAAGATAAATAGAGAATTGCAAAAGTTTGCCTTTTGCTTTAGCACGAGATTGTTCTGGACTGAAGAGCTTTGACCCCACCCTACTTAGTGGTGTGTACACCATCACCACTCCGCTTACTCACACCAAGATACTGGTTAACTGTGACATGGAGACGGACGGAGGAGGTTGGACGGTATGATAGTTTAATTATAAATAAAATAGCATCACTTATTTCACTCACATCAAGATCAATGTGTACTATGGCTTAGAGACGGCTGGAGGTGGTTACATTGTGTATCGGTACCCCCCCCCTCTATACACACCACGATACAGTTGAACTTTGACGTGGAGATTTTGTCAGGATGGTACTTGGTTGTATTAGTTGAAACATGAAAATGATATTACCATTCCACTAAGTCACACCAAGATACAGGTGCGCTGTGACATGAACACGGATGCATGAGGATGGACAGTAGTATACGTTTAATAATCATACAATATCACAACACCATTCACTCAAACATGGATACAGGTTAACTGTGACTTGGAGACAAGTTTGAGCGTCTGTCGTCGTTCAACATTCTAATTGAAACAATACCTCCTCCTAAACCACTTGGCAACCACTGTTTTTACAAAACATTCACATGAAGGATCATTAATTTACTCGATTTCAAATGTGTTCTTATCTTCCCGGTCCATTCGCATATATATATCTAATCAGCGCTAACAGTTAATTTCAAAAAGGAAAAATCTTAAATTGTCTTATTTGAAACAAGAAGGTTTAGCTGTTCAATATTTGGTGGAAAACATCGTATAGTTTTTATTTATACAAATGTGTAATGATGCCCCATGGGGTCTAATGTCAAATTTCGGCATATTGCAGCTGTAAATTCCTCCATCATTCATTTCGAAACAACTTACAGGCATGTTCATACTGAGGAAACGGCGTGTCGTTTACAGCCGTATAAAAACCTTAAAGTAAAGGTCTAACATAGAGGTCAAAGGTCAAATCTGAGCAAAAGTCATCATGTCCTGTTTGTAACTTCAATATATATACTGACATTTTTTAAGAGCGACCCTGGGGAAAGCTCGATGTACATGTTCCAATGACCGACTTATGCGCGTGAGTGTGTTAAAACAAAAAAAAAACTATTCGACAAGAAAGAGATTAAAATATTTCTTCAAAATCCGGCAAAAAATAGTCCACTTATTTTATTGATATTTTGATTATTGAAGATTATTCCAATAATGATAGTTTTGTTATTTTATATAATCGACTGCATTCGTTTAAATACCCCAACATCTTTCTGTTCGAAGTGTCGAAAAAGTGTTGTTATTGTAACTACAAATAATGCACATCTATACGGTCAAATAATCAACTTTCTGTAATTCGAGTAGGGCGGATATAAACATAGGAATTATACGATGTAAAACTAATAAAGGAAGTAAAAAATAAATAGTTTACATTTATGATTGTTGGTATACAAATATTGAAATTTAGAAAGAAAAAAAAACATGTTCACATGAAAATGTACAAACTTGGCCATTGCATTATTTTATAATTTAGGGGTGTCCACAGCAACCTGTCGTATGTATTTTACTTTTTCATTCAATTTAAGTATATGGTTTTCAGTTCCTTAGTTTTGTTCTTTTAGGTCTTTCAAAAGCGGTTCAATGGCAGCGAGGTTTTTTATCGGAACTTCAGTGACTACGAACACGGCTTTGGATCTGTTCACGCTGAACACTGGCTTGGTAATAGTTTATGCCACTATTGATGATCTAAGCATAATTCAAAGTATTTCATGAATATAAAGCTCATAACGCAGCTTAAGTATGTGCGCGAGTTTATACTTTGTTTAAAATGTTTAAATGATAGTAGTACATGTTTCCTTTTGTTCATGAATTATCTTTATATACGAAAGTTTCATGATTTCAGGTAAGCTATATTTTAAAGTCGATTTTTTTTATGTCTATATAAACAATACACTATACAATCGACAAACATCTTATATATCATGATAAACATTCAATGAGAGGACAATGATGGCCCTAAGACTAACTTTCATTGTAATTGGTTCAGAAATGAGGCACTTAGAGAGTGAACAAAGGTTTTTGATAAAGATTTGATCTGATTACCTAGTTTTTTTTTTTGCACAATCGGACACAAACTTTAAGTGGGGCTTGATATTGTCAAAAGAATCAGTCCGACTTTGTTTCATTATGATTTAACAAAATAATATAAATTCTATATTTGACCAGGTGACCTATTTTTTGACAACACTTAATTCAAATTTAAACTAGCTCTAATTATTGAATTATTGTTAAGATTAACATTCTGACCAAGTGGAATGAATATTGAGCGAAAAATGTGGCCCCTACAGTGGTAACAAGCTTTCTTACTTACGCCTATCACACAATAACTCACTTTGCCATCAGGTGAGCTAGTAGCGTGTTATACATTCAGTAGTATACATTGTGAAATACCAGACGCTTTTCAACAAATAATACATTTTCAAATACTCAAAATATCATATTTTTCAGGTACGTCTATTAAATAAAATGTTTGTTGATTAAAATTGAACTGTTCAAAATGTCAGGTCTCCAATACATTTACGAGATGACATCACGGGGTTCTTATCAACTCCGAGTGGACATTGTACGATCGAATGGAAGCAAAGGATACGAACTGTATGGCAACTTTAGTCTACAACCCGGAACTAACTACACTCTGAACATTGGGTCGCGTTTACGGTCAAATGGTGGTAAGATATTGGTCGGTTTATTTTTTCTGCGTAGATTACTAAGGAAACTTTTGACCTTCTTAAAATCCAACCAAATGTCTCGCAAAAAAGTCAAACCTCAACATTGAATCATCAACCATAAAATGGTATACTCTAGGAAATACTCACGCCGGGTATGCGGATACTTTGATGACGGATTGCACTTCGATAACAGAGAACAGTAAACGCCTCGCGCGAGTTCCTCAGTATTTTTAAAAGTTATATCCTAAAGATTAGTTTTTAAGACAAGACACATGGTCGAGTTGATAAACGGTGTATCCTTTGGTATTGGGAAGACACAATTTAACGGAAGAATGGTACATTTTTGCCCCCAAAATAGAAAATCCGGTCGGAAAACAGCATAAAATGAATGAACAGTAAGCATTGGAACAAAATAAAACTACTTAGAAATATTGCAAGAAGTTGTTTGCTATTCCAGCATGTCGAGTAATCACTGTGCTTCAAATACTGAAATTTTGATAGTATTCAGAGAATTATGAACAAAGATAGAGCATGCTTTAATAGGTGGTGTACATAAAGTTGCAGGCACCTTGATTACCGATAAAGGGCACTTCGTAGAACGGAGACTTTCAACAAATTGGGCACTCTGATAACCGAGTTTTATCTTCTATTTGAAATGCATTCATGCACTGCTTTTCTTACCAAACAGTCTGAAAATATATTTAAAAAATCACATAACTATTAATTTATACTATATATATATTATACTTGCAATTTTCAAATATGATTAAAATTCTTATTATTGAAGAAATATATTTCAAGTGACGA
>VMBQ01007316.1:34305-48237 GCA_007657795.1 Dreissena rostriformis | reverse complement strand
AGGTTCAAGATGGCCGCCTCTTATAGTTTCTATCGTTTCTAGGTTTTTCTATAAATTAAGCACATGTGGTCTAAAATCTGTCTCTACAGCTCAACACACATAAAATGCACACATAAAGCACATAAAACACAGTTTGCACACAGTTAAGACACAATCTTAGACGATAAAACACCATAAAATAACTGCTTTCTTTCATTCGCAGTTTTTCACCACGTGGACGCCATGACGAACAAAGGACGAAGATTAAAATTCCTATTCCTAATGGGATGGGGAAATCACACGAATTGGTTTTCCGTCGCTAGTAGGTAGTCCACAGCTGTCGTCCACCTGTTAAAAAGGCACTTACACCACAAAAAAATGTTTTAAAATTACATTTAAAAGTCATAAAAGACAAGATGTAAAAAACCACGTCCGTTCAACACCGCCAACTATCATCTTTTCGGCAGTTTGGCAGTAAAGACCCCGAGCTATTTCACCATAAGTAAAATCCAACCCAGTTGGGTGTTCAAGACACCAAGCTATTTCAGCATAATAAAAATCCAAGCAAGTTTGGTGGTCAAGACCCCTAGCTATTTCAGCATAATTAAAATCCAAGTCAGTTTGGTGGTCAATACGTGAGCTATTTTAGCATAATTAAAACACAAGCCAGTTCTGGCGGTCAAGACCCCGAGCTATTTCAGGTTACATTATACTAAATAATTGAGTCATGTAGGGTTATACTCTCTAAAAAAACATCATGTTTAACTCGAAGGCATGTTTTACTCTTTAGACTGTTGTTCTGGTTTAATCGTTTGGAGATATTGATAGGGTAAGCATAGGTGTTCACTACTTAATCCATGAAATATGATAAAGTTTGAGATTTAAGTAAATAAATGGCACTGAAAAAGGTAACAATCCACAAGAACACAGCCGAAAAAAAAGAAGGTGCAAAAAGAGTCGATTTTGATGTGTGTCAAACTCTTTTTTAGTCTGAATATGACATACATGTATCTTTTTTATTTCTTAAATCGATTCAGCTTAGAATGCCCTTTAAGAAAAAGTATGGTTATGGGGGTCTCTATGTGCAAAATGTTGCATTTATTTTAGCTTAAAGTTGTCACTTTTACATTGAATTATATTGGAAAAACATTTAGTATATAATGACCTTCAGCATTTAAAAAAAAAAATCCAAGCCAGTTTGGTGGTCAAGACCTCGAGCTATTTCAGCATAATTAAAACCCAAGCCAGTTAGGTGGTATAGACCCCGAGCTTTTTTAGCATTATTAAAATCCAATCCAGTTTGGTGGTAAAGACGCCGGGCTATTTAAGCATTCTTTTTTAATCAAAGCCAGTTTGGTGGTATAGACCACAAGCTGTTTCATCATTTTTAAAATCCAAGCCAATTTGGCGGTCAAGACCCCGAGCTATTTCAGCATAATTAAAACCCAAGCCAGTTTGGCGGTCAAGACACCGAGATATTCCAGCCTAATTATAATCCAAGCCAGTTTGGTTGTCAAGACCCTCGAGATATTCCAGCATAATAATAATCCAAGCCAGTTTGGTTGCCAAGACCCCAAGATATTCTAGCATAATTATAATCCAAGCCAGTTTGGTTGTTAAGATCCGGAGGTATTTCAGCATTATTAAAAAAAAAGCTAGTTTGGTGGTAAGGATCCCGAGCTATTTCCGTATAACTAAAATCCAAGCCAGTTTGGTGGTGCAGATCCCGAGCTATTTCAGCATAATTAAAACCCAAGCCAGTTTGATGGTCAAGATCCTGAGCTATTTTAAATTACATGTAATTAAAATGCAAGCCTCTTTGGTGGACAAGATGCAAAGCCATTAAATAATACTTAAAATGCAGGTCATTGTTATGCTCTCTATAAGGATTTGATGTTGTTTGACAATATATATGTTATATGTATTCGAAAAACACACTTAAAAAAAGAGATTTAAACTAAAAAAATACAACATTTGTTTCAATATATCAATATTTATTCACGTTGAATATAACATCATTGAATATTGCACAATATGTTCTGAATATAATAGCCAGTATTAATTCATATTAAAGACAATGTTCACTTAAAAAAAACATATGAATGATTTAACATGTGTTTTAATTAGTAAGTTACTAAAATATATACACATTCACACTTTAGTTCAAATGTTTCAAAAATGACTTTATTTTCCTGTGAAAGTCAATATTTCCACGAGTGGCACAGCCACAAGTGGAATTTTCTTATTTCTGAAATCACCAGTGAATAAAATTCAATTATATACCAAAAACCAACCAATTTTCTTTTTATTTACCTGGTACTGCTTTTGCTACAGTTTATTTACATATAAACAATGCTATTTCACTGTAAAACTGTGAGTGAAAATTATAGACAATTTTCATAGTTCTTTTTCACTATTTTAAACCGTGAATTATTGTTTTTTAATCACTGGTATTTCCCTATAAACTACAGTAAAGCATTACATTAAAGCTAGCTTGCAAATTAATTCCTAACTTTGCAACTCTTTGAAAAAAGAATTCAAACAGAAGCAATTATTATTTAATAATGTTTCCAACCCTCTCTTGGTAAAAGTTAATGTGTCACATCTTTATTTAAAACAAAACGTTTGCTGTAACATATAAACAATCTTCAAAGAACTTCACATAGAAAAATATAAAACACACCATAATAAGCTAATATATGAATACAGTAATATTGGTACATGTACATTTATCAATTTAAAACAGTGTAAAACAAAACAAACACTCATACAATATTACTTTGGTACAAAACAATATGTTGAAAAAATCAATTGATTCTTCAATAAAATAAAACAAACATATAAACACATATTATATTATAAAATATGATTTCAAGTAAAATTATGGATTCTTTGATATAATTAAAATGTTACAAGTATACACATCATGAAAATTGATAGAGTATACAGAATTTTATGGAAAGATTTTTTTTACTAAAACATAACAACTACTACCTTTATTTAATCATCTTATGTTCTCAAAAACAAGATATCTACGTGTTTATCCTGTTATCTTATTAGTATAAACCGAAAGATGAATGTCAAATAAAATTTAATTAAAAAGTAAATAAGGTTAAATAAAATCTGGCATTATAAAAAGGTAATCGCAGAAATCCACGAAGATATACAAGTACATGTATCCAGGTGACAAATTACAAAGATACTGCTAGAAATAAATGGTGTTAAAGAGATGATGCTAAAATCAATCACATAACAAAGGCAGTTAAAAATAAACACGCATGTTGTTATTAAAATACTACATTATAAATAACACAACTGCTTAATACAATATTTGTACACACAAGAAGTATTTTTAGCATGAATGTACATAAAACAAAAAAATGCTTTACATATTCTGAACTTTGTACATTGACATACAGAGGAATATATTGGCATAGAAACAATATTGCAACACCTAACAAGAACACCAAAAGCTCTAAGGCGCTCACTAGTGACCCCAATGAACTTTACCGTTCTGAGCAGGTAGTGTTTACAAGGTTTGACGACAAATCAGGAAAACTGCCCAGACACCTGTCAGTCGTGTTTCTGAACAAACCACAATCATTTTTTAAACTCAACCCAATTATATATATTTCTGAATGATCCGAGCAAGTTTGAAGATGAGTGGGTCAAAAAATGGTTTTACTATGGCCACATAAGGAAAACTGACCGCCTCATTGCGGCCAGAGTTTCTTATCGACAGGACCCATGTCTCATTTGTCAGGGAAATCAGTAAGAACATTGTTCTCAGAAAGTTTTATGAAGACAGCACAAACAAATGTGACTTCAAGAGTGGTCACAAGCTGTTTCTTCAATTTAAACAAGAGACTAGTGTTTGACCACAAGTGATCCAGTTTCGAAGATTGGGAAATAAATGTGGTGTCTAGAGTTTTCACAGGTTGACACCACGTGATTCAGCTTTTAACGCGGCGGAGATATCATTGGGACAAAGTTCTGAGCAACTTTCATGAACATTGGGATATAAACATGACATCTAGTGTTCACATGCTTTTTTTTCCGATTAACTTATTTTTTTCCCCATGTAGCCCATTTTAAAAATTGGCCATGCTTTTATTGGGAAAAATGTTTTGACCAAGTTTCATGAAAGTTGGTCAATGATTCTGACCTCTACAGTGTTCACACGATTTTTCTTTAATTTTACCAAGTAACNATCCAGTTTCGAAGATTGGGAAATAAATGTGGTGTCTAGAGTTTTCACAGGTTGACACCACGTGATACAGCTTTTAACGCGGCGGAGATATCATTGGGACAAAGTTCTGAGCAACTTTCATGAACATTGGGATATAAACATGACATCTAGTGTTCACAAGCTTTTTTTTCCGATTTACCTAATTTTTTCCCCATGTAGCCCATTTAAAAAAATGGCCATGCTTTTATTGGGAAAAATGTTTTGACCAAATTTCATGAAAGTTGGTCAATGATTCTGACCTCTACAGTGTTCACACGATTTTTCTTTAATTTTACCAAGTAACCTAGTTTGTGTTCACACGGCAAATATTGACAATGCACGACCGACAACAAACGAAGGACACAAGGCGATCACAAAAGCTCACAGTGAGAACCTTGTGCTCAGGTGGCCTTAACATGAAAACGAGGCGACAAGCTACAAGTAAGTGATGATAATGCTTCTTTGGCTGGCAGATTTGGTAACCATAGTAGATTCCAGTACCTTTGGTGGCGGAGGTTCTGGCGCAACCTTTGGTATGGCCTTGTAACTCAACTTTTGTTGCTGTTGGTGTTGGCGATTGTACATGATCAAGTCCTCAAGGCTTTTGATAGAGTTTGAGTTAATGTCTGATTGCACTGTCATGTTAGCTTTAAGAGGCACCCTAGGTGGAAGTGGAGGGGCAATAGTCTCCCCTTGCCCATCTGTTTCCGAATTGGAGTTACCGTTTGTAGTTTTTTCGCTATTAAAACCTCCTT
Organism: Dreissena rostriformis; assembly: GCA_007657795.1. Lineage (NCBI taxonomy): Eukaryota > Metazoa > Mollusca > Bivalvia > Myida > Dreissenidae > Dreissena > Dreissena rostriformis. The sequence continues at coordinate 43,275 of VMBQ01007316.1, read as the reverse complement.
GGTGTTTGTTGCTCGGGTTAGAGTTTGTATGTATTATATCAGTTTTACGATTTTCAGTTCTATTAAAAACTGTATCATATCCATGTCCTGAAGGAATGTTGGATACCTTGACGTCAATTTTAGTAACACCTGCTTTAGGCGTTATAGACCGAACATTGGCAACAGAGGAAACTGTATTAACTGTATCACAATTTTGTTTGGAAATCTCTTCAATTTGCTTTGAAGGAGGTGATGGTGTGGGTGCCGCATGTTTCATTTTTAGTAAATGAGGCATAACAACTTTATGGGTTTCTTTTAATTGTATATTGTTTGTATTTTCCCTTGCCACAGATTGTGCTAATTCTATTCTATCAACTGTGGTAGCTTTCTTCTCTTTTCTGACTTTCGCATAAAGCTCATCGGAATGATATCCATTTTTAACAAAATCTTCATGTTTTGGCATTCTTTCTTCAGCTTTCCTGACATTTGGCACATCATGTGTCTCAGTGAATGTATGACCAACAACTTTGTCAATACTCTCACTAATTCCTTTAATTGTTTCGTAATCATCGAACAATTCAAAGAAATCGTCCGTTTCCCCATCCATGTCATCTATTTGAATCTCTTGCCTAGTACCTTTGTTACTTTCTTTCTTATTGGCTGCCATTTCTTCCATTGAAATTTTACGTCCACCATTTTGAGATTTTAATTTGGGACTATGTACTTCTCGCGAAAGAAAGCCTTTCTCTTCTAAAATGCGTAATTTTTCATTTATGTCAATTGGACAAGAATCAACGTTCTTTTCCGGAGTATTCATTTCTTCGTTGGCAAATTTATGCGACCCACCAAAGGAAAGTTGCTTTGACTGAGCCGTTGGGCCATGCAAGAGAACCTCAATGCTATGTGACGATGACTTTCTCTCTTTTTGCACAATCTGCCTATTGGACGCATGAGATGGATCTGACTGTATCGAGTCAATACTCCTTGAGCTCAGATTTAAGTGCTTGTGCCGATCTAACTGCATATTGTGAAACAAAACTGCGTCTCGGTCAACATTTAGCGGATGCTTTAACTCCCGTTTAAATTCCAGAGACTCTGTTGAAATGTGCGAAGCTTCTGGTATGATTTGCCTCCTCTGAACGCTTGTAGGAGGTGGCTGCTTTGAAAACCTTTTAAAGTCATCGTTTGGTGGCGGGAGTGTCACAGTTCTGTCTATCACTTCTCCTTTCAGTTTGAGTTTGGTATTGGTAGACCAGTTGTCATCCGATTCTACTGATGGTAAGTACGGATCAAATTCCTGTTGTCCTCGCATGGCATACATCAGTTCTTTGTCTTTGACTTCCTCTGTTAGTCTCTTCTGTAACAATATTTCCCAGTTCGTCGTTGGGTCAACATTAGGATTGGCAAAACTATAAGGCAATGGTTTCACCTTGACTCTGTCAATGTCATCTTCACCATCTGGTACATCCTTACCATTAAACACCTTTTCCAGTTGTTTCCGCTTCTTGGCACCTTTAAGTTTCACAATATCCATTGGCATTTTTTCTGTTTGCTCCTGAAGCTCTGAGCGTCTTTTCATCTCTTCTCTCTCGATATCTCTCACTTTCAACTCCGTCAACAGTTTTTGTTCCTGCTCAAACTGTTCTTGAAGTTTGCCCCTTATTCTGTCACGTTCGGATCGCGATAGCATCAGCCGTACAACCAACACACCGATATTTTCTTGCGACCGATAACCCTGTGCCAAATCCTGCAGCTTCTTCGCAGCCAACACTGGGTCAGGTATGCCAATGATTTCGTTGACGGTTTCCTGGTATGACATGCACTTCCAGAGACCTTGATTTGCGATGATCAAAAGCGTGTCGTCTGGTTGAAGTGTCGTCTTGGTAACGTGCGGTTCCGGAATAACGAAAGGGAACAAGTAACTGGAGCCCAGGAGACGTGTGTTGTGTGTGACGCCATTGATTTTGTTGTCCTGAAATACGGAGCATGAGATAAAATGACTATATGTGTATTTTTTTCTATTAATTTCAGCATCGTACTGAAAAAACTGGTCTTAATGCATGGGCATAAAGTGTCGTAAAGATTAGCCTGTGCAGTCTGCAGTGGCTAATCATGAAAGACACTTTCCACTTTCCTGGATTTTTTTGTTTAAAGGTTAGTCTCTTCTAAACAAAAATCCAGTTGAGTCGCAAAGTGTCGTCCCTATTATGCATATATGGACTGCACAGGCTAATCAGGGAACGATACTCTAAGAACATGCATTAAGACCAGTTTTCCCAGAACAAAGCTCATTTTCTAATAAAAATGTCTGCAGAATAATTTCAAGAAATCAAGAAATGATTTTCTTATTATTTTATTTTTTAAGTGAGATAAATATTTTCATATTATAAGTTGTACCACTTCAATTAGATATCATCCTTTTTATCTGTTTATTTAGGTTCTTACAAATGCACATGCATTAAGCCCTGTTTTCCCATACCTCTGTCACTATCCCGCCAGTCCTACAAATCCTCTCCATTTCATCTTTATTGGAATCCACGGTGAACAGTCGACTCATCACGCAGGCCTCACCCCGCCGACACACAACCACCTCAATGTCACCCACATTGGCCACTGTGAGGGAGTAGCTGGGATTCTCGGATGTCGGTTTCTGAATGTGACAAATGGCTGCTGCCGCTCCGATCTTCTGTCCGGTCCCTTTGAGCTTCCTAAAGGGGTAGAGAATATTACAGTTTCCTAAAGGGGTAGCGAATATTACAGTTTACACATATTTATCTTAGCTGAATAGCATCAAAAGACTAAGGCTAATTGAAACTCTCAGGAGCCCGTTTTCTGGGTAGAACGAGTATTAAGTGTCTTTGTGGGAGATCTCAAAAAAACTCCCACAGTGGGGATCCAACCCATGACCTCCTGGTCGCTAGGCAATTACCATATGCACTACACCAAGGGGACCTTTTTTCAATAGCATAGTTAGTTTGAATTTCAAAAGATACAGTTTTATTATGTGAGATAAACAAACATATGAGCATGATGTTCAACAAAAGATGATTTTGTGTGTGCATAGCATGAAACAAAATTTGAAATAGATAAGCTGCGCAGTGGGAAAATGGGGTTTAATGCATGCACATTAAGTATCTTCCCATATAGCCTTTGCAATCCTCACAGGCTAATCAGGGAAGACAATTTCCCCCTAGACTGGATGTTTGTTCTGAAGAGACTTCCTTTCATTGAAAAATTCTTTAAAAAGCTAAGTGTCATCCCTGATTTGCCAGTGCAGACTACACAAACTTATCTGGTGTGACACTTTACACACATGTATTAAGCTACTTTTTCTAAGATTGTGTCTCTTATATATTTTACTTGTTCTATTGCTCTATTCCTATAACTGATGACAACACTAATTTACCAAACAATTCAAGAAATTGTATTTGTTTCCCAGTTCATCACTGGGATTTTGTTTACTAAATTTTGTAGAATGTCACATTTAAATACATATCAATCTAAGACTATAACTATTTCTGTCATGCCTGAAATACCCTCGCAGGCCGCTTTATCAGAGGGCATCATTACCTATGAGCAGCAAGAAGGGTGTATTTCAAATAATCCTGCGATGTGATTGGATGCTTTGTTTCTTCCTCCAACAAGGCTGTAATCCGATTGGCCAATATTCTTGTGACCTCATCATTTCTTCCTCCATCAAAGAGAGCGAACATCCCTTCCTGGCCTTCATTGAATTTGGGTCGATTAACAATGCTTACTGATAATCTGAAATGATATTTGATTACGTTTATATGGAATATGAATATGGGAAGAACTGCCATAGAAATAATTTCATAACCATCCATACCCACACAAGTTACCGTGTAGAGAATCAAACTTGCAGTCCTTTGAATTTGTATTATTATTTTTATGTTGTTTTATTGTAAATATACAATTAATGACCAAAGTCTGGTACCTTTAATAGTTTTCATGAAAAAAATCTAAATTGTTATTTAAACCGTTTTACAGAGAAAAAAATAGCTATGTTACAGAGATCAATAAAAAATAAAAAAAATGGAATTTTTCTGCATTTCATCCGTGCATGAAGTCGTGGGAAAATTATTATCTGATTGGCATACATAGCATGTTTATCGGGGCATAAAAAAGGTCACGTGGGAGAATAACACAATCAAAATACAGATTATTATTATTATTATTATTATAATTGTAATAAGTAAAACAAGGTGCACTTACTTGTTCCTCATGCCAGACGTTTGGGACAGTCCACTCTGCCACGGGATGTCAAGGTCATCGAAGCCTGCAGTTCGAAGGTCAAGTAGAGAGCGATTCTGTCCCTTTATGTCAACCATGCATACTTTCTTCTTGGTTCTGTATCAATAATGGAGAAGTTTGTTGCTTTTGACATTAACTACTGAGTATTTGAACAGTTAGAAATGCCTGTAACTTTGTTAAGGAGGATTTAATAACTTTCACAAGTTTCTTTGCCAATCAACTAAGGTAGGCTAAACAAGGAAACATATTTGTGGTGAAGAAAAGCCTAATACAAACTATTTCAATAAAATAAAGGAACATTTTTTATAGTTTCATTTTTGTTTTTAATTTATTGAATCCAGCTAATATTTGTGTATGTTTTAGTTTTCTTTTTGCACTAGAGTAACACAGCAGTAGATTTAAGTCACATCTTTTCGAGAACAAAATATACTACAAATAATTATATAGAGGAAATTTGTTGGATTTGGTGGAATATCAATTTTATTTCACGAGTGATCATAGAAAATTACATTTTCACGGGTGGCGCAGCCACAAGTGAAAATGTATTTTTTCTATGATCAAGAGTGAATTAAAATCGATATTCCACCGAATCCAACAAATTTTCTTTTTATTTTATGCTTTTTTTCAACGTTTATTTACATGTAAATTAGTTTAACTAGAGAAATTCGCTGGAATAATGACGTCATTTCGTGAAAAAAATGACGTCATTCCAAAGTAAAACAGTGAAAAATATCGATATTTTTCACTGTTATTTTTCACTGTTTGAAACAGTGATATATCAGTTTTATTTCACTGATATTTCTCTATAAACCACCGGAAAGCATATAATAAATTTTTTAATTATGTGTAATACTGAAATAGATCGATTGAAGTTATATCAAATACAACTCGTACACATTTACATTTAAATATATTGGTAAAAAATGGAACCTATCGACAGAAAATACTTCAGTAATAGGTTATTGAGTTTACATTCGAAATACTTTCAAGTAACAGAATTCTACTGAATACTGAATGTTGAACACAGAAAAAAGATGCTATCAAATTATTGCAAGCAACACTTACAAGCACACCAAATGTTTAATTGTTAAAACTGTCATTTAACTTGAAGGCCTAGAAATGAAGCAATTAAGTGTTGAATCATTCAATGCGCTAGCTTTGAAGTAGATTTACATGACCAGCGTATAAATGTGGGGATAGCCACTCCAATGAGGTTAACATTTGCCAGAAGGGGCTAACACCAAAAGAGTACATTTACCATGATAAGGAAGACATAATTGAATATAAAATTTAATATAAAATTAAATAGTATTTAATAATATGAGATGCTTAGTTTAATGCAAATCTACTATCATAGTTTAGAAGAAGATCATGCCAGCTAGAAATGACAATACAAATGCTTTTGTCAAATAAAAGGTATTTATTGTACTCAGTTTTATTTCATTATTTATTTTTATATTTAAAATGTACGGAATCCAGATAGTGCCATCTATAATCTCGCCCTTCTTTCATCAAGGGCGACACACGATACACGATATTTTGCACGACAGTCGCGGCGACGCACAATATTTTGCCCGACAGTCCCGGCGACGCACGATATATTTACCACGAAATATCCCCCTTGTGCGACAGTCGTCCTTTTATATGCGATATCTCGCCCTTTAAACACGACCGTCGCCCTTTGAACACGACCGTCGCTTTTTATGAACGCGACCGTCGCCCTTTTATATGCGATATCTCGCCCTTTGAACACGACCGTCGCCCTTAATCAACGCGACCGTCGCCCTTTTATATGCGATATCTCGCATATAAAAGGGTGACGGTCGCGTTCTAAAAGAGCGACGGTCTTGTTCAAAGGGCGACGGTCGTGTTCAAAGGGCAAGAGCATATAAAAGGGCGACAGTCGTGTTCAAAGGGCGAGATATCAAATATAAAAGGGCGACTGTCGCACAAGGGCGATATTTCGTGTTAAATATATCGTGCGTTGCCGCGACTGTCGCGCAAATAGGGTGCGTCGCCCCGACTGTCGCGCAAAATATCGTGTATCGTGTATCGCCCTTGATGAAAGAAAGGCGTGATTATAGATGGCACTATCCAGATTCCTTAAAAATGGGAAAAACTAAGCATAATTTATTATTTGATGAATATATAAATTCAATAGTCTTCTTTGTTTAAACTTGTCTTAACCCAACTATTATATAACTTAGTGGACAAATTACAATACAAGGAAATATAACTTCAAGAAATAAATAAATAACAGAATTACTATGAAGCATGCACATATGTCAGTTTTAATTAAAACTTGATTCAACAAAACATAGCACCACATCATAATTGTATGACTAGATATAACTGTACATACTCAGAATTGTGTTTCAGGTTTTCTTTCTTTAGATTGGATTAAACTTGTGTAACCCACATCAGAAGACATGATCATGATGTCTCATTTTGGTATATACATAATTAAAAATTAAGTTTTTCATGGGCAGTGTAAGTATTCTGTATATTCTCAAATAAACGTCCCTATCCTAATAAGCACCACCCCCTTTTTTGCAAATTACACAAACATTCCATGCCAAAGTGATGCCTATGTTTGCTTAAAGAGTCAATGCAAAAACATGCATAAGGTTCATATTTTACTAGAATGTTTGAATAATGAGCTAAACAGTCAAATTATTATAATTTTTGTATAGCAGTATATATGCAATAATTCCTTTATTTTGGTTTCTTATAAACACTGAGGAAAACCCAAGGCCTCCAGGGGCGTTTATTCGAGAATACATGGTAATAGCAATTTAATGTGTATGTGGTACTATATTCAATTGAAAGTTCAGTTTGAAACTATAATTGTATCCTCTTATCTTCTTTGATTGTTGATATCGGTTACAATTAATAGTTACACAATGAGCTATCTTTGTAAACTAACTGGTTGATAAGCAAATCACCTCAAATCTCAAACAATTCTGATTGGTAGTTGGAAGGAAATACTAAAACACACACCCAAATGTAATCAAATTGTTACACATTGTTATACACTACCTTACCCTTTAAAAGTCATCAAAAAATCTCTGAAAATGTGGTAAAATTGTACAAAAGGGATAACTACAAAATCTAATACTATGCTACACAGAAAAGTCAGAGAAATTTTGCAATCACACTATAACTAGCCATAAAAAAGTTCTCAAATGTATAATTTCCACAAAGAATTCAGGAATAATTAATTTAAATTATATATATACACATGTATATATATATATGACTCATGCATTTAAGCCTAATTTTGATTGTAACCGTTGCCACTAATTAACCCTTTGCATGCTGGGAAATTTGTTTGTCTGCTAAAATGTCGTCTGCTGAATTTCTAAAATTAGCATTTTCTTCATTTTTTTTTTCAAAAAATACTATCAGAATAGCAAACAGTTTGGATCCTGATGAGACGCCACGTTCTGTGGCGTCTCATCTGGATCGAAACGGTTTGCAAAGGCCTTCAAAATTCGGTTCCAGCACTGAAAGGGTTAAATGTCTGATGTATCAAACGTTTAACAATGCAAAATAGGAGAACCATTTTAATGCTGCAGCTTTTGAAGGCTAGAACATTTTCTGTTTAGAAAATGCAATTAAACTGTGGTCAAATCACATAATGAAGATCTTATGTCAATTGAAATAACATAAACACTGAAAAATAGACACAAATGTACATTTTCAGAATATTCTTAACTAAGGACAGAAGGGGGGAGGACGGGAGGGTCAGATTTTTTTTTTAGTATTTGTAAACTTGAAAACAAGTCATCTTCCTTTAATATATAATGGACACAAAATACATAGCACTCCAGTAAACCAGATTTTCAATACGTTAATACCCCGGTAGTCTATTTACTTTCTTTTCAATATTTGTGCAATCTCAAGCTAGATCTGCATGTAAGCTAACTAAACACTCAATTTCAAAACAATTTCTCCATCCAAACTTATTAAGTGGAAACTGTTCCTTTTTCTAAAGAAACAGTGACATTGACTCAACTGGCCCCACAAGGAATCCCAATCTAGGTATGCATTCAAGCAGCCAAATCATACAATTTCATCCAAATACCTCCACCAAGTGATTGAGAGCAACTTTTTTTTTCATAAATGTTTATCTCGACCTGACTGGTGCAAAATACAATGCAAACCTGAGTCTCCATGCAGGCTTGCTGTATCCAAACTGTTATCAAGACAGGTCATTGCAAACTAAAGTTCTTGACTGAAAACCATTGTCTGCCAGGTTTCTATTTTTAATTACAGTGACCTTGACCCAACTGGCCCCAAATGCATTGGTCAGTGCAAACTTAAGTTCTTGACCGGAAACCACCTGTTTAAAGACATGTCATACTTCCTGTCCACCCGCCATTCCAGAATCTAACTAGAGCCTTGTCACAGACGTGACGTATACCCCCACATGCTGCATTGACACAGAATATTTTGCATGCTGTCTCACAAAACTAGAGAAGCTAATTCATGGCAATTTTTAAGAATTATTATGCCATTATCATTTATGGCTATTTTGACCTTTGAACTCTTGAATTCTTTCGCATGACACGCCATCCAATGACTGTGAACAAAATGAATGTACAGAGTAATTTTAAAATCTCACAATGAATGACATAGTTATGGCCCGGACAAGCTCATTTATGGCCATTTTTGACCTTTGAACTCAAAGTGTGACCTTGACCTTGGAGATATCGA
>VMBQ01007316.1:8938-32069 GCA_007657795.1 Dreissena rostriformis | reverse complement strand
ATATATATATAACACGGAGCAGGTTCTCGGCGGTCGGCCGAATAAGGCGTAAGCTCTAAGTCGTCTAGCTCACAACCTGCTCCCATAATAAAATGACCAAAACAGTATAGCACCATCAAACAAAGATACCAAAAATATGACATTATAATATAAATATAATACTGAGTACGATTCGTAGGCACCTAACATAAAACTGCACGGCACATCAAATTAACAAATTTTATATAAATCTCTCGTATTACTGAAAAAAAAAAAAAAAAATGTTTTTGTTCTTGTTTTTTACGTAGTACTTATAGTTTAAGTTTTAGATTTTTATTTTGTCAATAATTGTCTTGTAGCTATACACATAGAGTAGTTTTATAGTGTCTTGTTGATCTTTCTAATCTAGGGTTACTATGCATGTTTTTAAGTACGTAGCACTTATAGTATAAGTATAATAGAGTAGTTTTATAGTATAATTGAGTAGCTTTGATCGATTTCTTTAAAACTGTGTTGCAAAATGTATTCGTATCTGCGATACGTCAAATGTTCTTATGTAAAGCGCCTTTGAACGTGCACTCTTGTATGTAAAGGGCGCTATATAAATCCGGTATAATAATAATAATAATTAAGGAAGTCTCTTATTAGCGCAAATACAGTTTAAGTACCTGATAAGGCTGTGCAGACTGCACAGGCTAATCTGGGACCACACTTTACGCACATGCATTAAGCCATTTGTTTATTTTTTTTAAATTGTTTCACTCAAGAATTGTGTCTAAATTATACTCTTTTTTAACTTTAAACGGTGAAAAAAAAAATCATTGATTCTCTCTATTTGAGAAACAGGACATTAACAGTTAATGAACTGCAGTGTTTCTTGTTTACTTACCGCTCTGGTACAGACTTGATCTGGTTATGACTAGCATTCAAGTGAACGAGGAAAAAACAGTCGCTGATCCAAACTGGAAGTCCTTCCAGTCGATTGCTGGAAAAAACATGGTAACAGATGCATTCAAATCCATGACATTATTACAACAAAACCCTAGTCCAATATCTTCATCATCATTGTCCTCCTCGGAGACTCCTCATCATCCTTATAATCAACATCAATAGCAAAGACATAAACATAAGGAAATATTGTCTATCTTTTTTATTATTGCTTGAAAATCATGTCATATCATCATAATGTGTGTTATTTATATTATAAAGTTCATTATCATCATCCTCATCCTACTACTCCTCCTAAGCATCATCATTAACATCATTATAAACCCCAACATCATCGTAATCAACAACATAATCACCATCATTAAAATCATCTCTTATACAGTGGACTCTGCCAATACTGGACGGTCTGGGGACCGGCCTGATCGTCCGGTTTTCAGAGAGTTCCGGTTTACCAAGAGTAGGCATGTTGCCGAAATATACATTGAATGCATGGTGTACAAAATCATATAAGAATACAACAAACCATATACATTTACATGTACCATGTGATAACTGTACTCATGTAATGTTTATGTTTAAAGTATTCTTCGAAAAATGTGTTTTTATTCGATTAAAAGCAGAAAACATTCCATACCGACTTGTATTGATTAATCCTAAAGTGAGCGTGGTGCTTTATACATGTACGTACATGTGCATGCGTACGTGACATTTGTCATATAGGCGAGTGAGTAGCGTTCGAGTTCGCTATAAATAGCTCTGAATTAATTAAGTTTTATTTGTTACAAACGAATGTTGTGGACACACAATTTATTATTCACGACATAACACATTTCACAAAAAATTCACACACACACAAAAAACAGCGTCATATTTTCAAGACATTTATAATCTCAGCAAGTCTTGTCAAAACCTACACATGCATGGAGTTCACAATTTATTGAAAAAGTCTGAGTCACTTTTTGGTGTTACCGCATTTCTATAATAGACATTCACAGTTTGTTCTACATTATTTAATAATAGCGCAGTATCGACTTGATACCTTTATGGTATGTTTAATCCGATTATCAATAATTGCGCGAGCGGAATGTGTGACACCACGCGCCATGCAGACTAGGTACATGTGTATTGTAATTTTCACGCCTCAGGCATCTTGAGAATTTGGACCGTCCGGTGTACTCGAAGTATTTTACGTTGAAAATGACGAAATTCAAGGAGATATCCGTCCGGTTTCCGGTTTGAGAGAGTCCAGTTTATTCAACATTTTTTAACAAAGAAATAGAAGGGGAAAAAAAGGGACTGACACGACCGATCGGAATCGGAAGATTTCGGGTATTCCTAGAGTCCGGTATTGGCAGAGTCTACTGTACTTACTAGGAAAGGTCAAGGTTTGCCAACCATTCCGGTTTTGGACTGACAGTGAATGATGTCAATTCTGGAAAAAAAAGAACAATCAAGTTCAACAATAACATGAACACAAAGAGAGATGTTTTAGCCTTTGAAAAATATCTTTCTTTATAAAGAAGGAAAATAATAAACAGTAAAAAAACTAATTAAATGTAAACAGTGGGTTATTTACCCTTGGTTTAAATATGGCGAGCCCTTCAGATGGGAAATTTTAAGACAAAATGGGAATTATATTTTTGTTGCTAAGCATTTTAACATCTTAATACTCTACTTTATTATAAAACATTTAGCAAACACTTTGTTACAAATGCCAAATAGTATTAAGATGTAACTTGGTTGAAGAAAAGCAGCTGCTAACATATACAAAAATGCAAAAACCTTGGTCAATTTTTGTAATAATATAGTAATTTATATTTCAAATAGAGTAAGATTGGGAATGGCATTTGAAAGTCATTATAGGGGAAATATAAACCTTTTAAAGGGGCTGTAAACCACGAAAGATGAAAAAAGAAAAGTTCTAAAATAACCGTATTTTTTTACAATTATTAGTTTATATTGATTAAAATATCACGACTTGTATATTACATTACTTGAAAAAAGTTCATATTTTCAGTATATTCGGTTATAAAATTTCGGGATGTGGAATCGAAAGTACATTGCATAAATAGGTGACAAAATATATACAATTCACTACACATGCACAATTTGCATTCCTGAGTTTACCGCATGACGATGATGATCAATCTACTTGCGTTATTTATAGTTAACTGGTAGATATACCTGGTATACATACCCAGTAAAATTAAATAAATAAAAGAATAAAGTAAAAATAAAAATAAAACTTTTTTCAAGTAATGTTATATACCAGTTGTGATATTTTAATCAATATAAACTAATAATTGTAAAAAATACGGTATTTTAGAACTTTCTTTTTTCATCATTCGTGGTTTACAGTCCCTTTAAGCATGGGAATGAGGGTCAATTTTGGCCCCAAATAAGTCGTAAAAAATGGGAATGGGGCCTGGTAATTTTGGATTGGGAAAAATCACGTTGTTTTGACTAAAATTGGAAAATTAGTGTTTTTGTTTTGTTTACTAACAATTACCTTAAAGTTGAGAATAAAAGTGTTTTCAATATTATATTTATGAAGGTTCAACTTATAGAGTTATAGAACTGGATGGGAAATGAATTAAATGTTGAGATTTGTTAAAAAAAAGAAAAGAATTGAAACCTTTAATTGGGAATTTTTAGGTCAGGTTTGGGAAAAATATATACCTTTTTCAATTGGGAATGTGTCCTTATAACGGCCCAGATTTGAACGAAAAAAAACACTGCACAGGTAACTCACCGTTTTTCATGGCCAACACGGTTTTAATGGCACTTCCACTCATCTGCAAACTTTGTATTTTGTTCCGTTCACAGTTGAGATACTCCAAGTTCCGAAGTGAACGAACATCCAAATCCGTGATCGAATTATCTCGCACGTCCAAGTGAGTCACTAACTCTAACAGATGAAACTTTGCCATCTCACTCGGCGGCAATGTCAACTTATTCAGACGGAAGTCGATCTTTTTTATGTGTTGGATTTTGCTCAGCACTTCGGGTGACAGTTTTTCAATTCGGTTTCCCGCCATAATAAGACTGTCGATTCGCAGCGATGACTCGTTCGATTGGTGTAAAACAGAGGGTATTGATGAAAAACGGTTGAACGCTAACACTAGCACTAGTAAATGGCGCATGCGACACATTTCTTCCGGAAGACCACTCAGAAAATTGTTGTGAAGATGTAAAATCTGAAGACTGGAACACACACAAAATCATGTTTTTACAAATACATTATCCCTTTGAGTGCTGGAACCGGATTTTGAAGGTTTTTGCAAACAGTTTGGATCCAGATGAGACACCACAGAACTTGGCGTCTCATCAGGATCCAAACTGTTTGCTATTCTGATAGTATTGTTTGAAAAAAAAATCGAAGAAAATGCTAATTTTAGAAATTCAGCAGACGACATTTTAGCAGACGACAAATATCCCAGCATGCAAAGGGTTAGAGCCACGCTCTGGGAAAACCGGGCTTAATGCATGTGCGTAAAGTTTCACTTTTATGGTATTTTCGTTTGAAAGAAGTCTCATCTAATCGAAAATCCAGGCCAGGTTGAACGAGTCATCACTGATGAGCCTGTGCAGACTGTACACTGTGTACAGGCTTATCTGGGCAACACTTAATGCACATGCATTAAGCCTTGATTTCCCAGAGTGCAGGTCTGACAAATACATATAATAAAAATATTGTTTTACATATTAAATTAAACTTTAACAAGTACTAAGGCAATATATTTTTTATAGCAAAAAAAAAAATATTCACTGAATATTACAGATTATTATGTGTACATATTATTTTATGGCATTTTAAATAAATGCCTTATTTCATTTACAATCCATGTTTTTTTCTCCCTTCAGTGCCATACAAGTACAACATTTTCAAGGGACAATGCAGAAAAAATAATGAATAAACCTATATAAATAATAAATATTGTATTTAAATAATACATATATTAAATTTAATTTTGGATCAGTAGGTGATATATAAAAAGAATTGTAGGAAAATATAAAACATTGTATGTTACCACTACTTTTACAGGTAATAATAGCTTAAATATTTTACTGTTTATAAGAAATGTTTGTATTTTTAAAGATATTTATTAAAAAAAAAAAGTAAAAAAAAGGCTTAAGTATCAGGTAAAAACATGCATTTACATACCGGTATAAAGAAGTATTCTGTGGCATAAATATTTGTAAAATTTTCGTCATTGAAAATCCTAGTTAAAATGGAAAATAGCTAGTTTGTGTATAGCGTATAAAAAATAATGACAAAAAAATAAGTTGTTAGTAGAAAGTCATAAAATAAAATGGGGGGGGGGGCTTACTTTGGAAGCCATTCTCAACACAAATTCAGTTCAAAGATGTCACTCACTTTTCTAGATCCATTATCGTAGGAGGAACATCCTCAATTTTGTTGCTGGCCAGATTGAGTTCCATCAGTGTCCGCATTTTACACACAGCCAAGGGGAAACAACCCAGATTGTTGTCCGCAAGATTCAGGCTTCTAAGATTGGTGAACCTGTGAAGAAATTTGTTTTGTTTTAAATTTGAGCCACACTCTCAGAAAACGGAGCTTAATGCATGTGCGTAAAGTGTCATCCCAGATTAGCCTGTGCAGTCTGCACAGGCTGATCAGGGATGAAACTTTCCGCCAAACTGGATTTTCATTCGTAAAGACTTCCTTTAAAACTGAAAATTCCATAAAATTGAAAAGTGTCAGCGCATGCTAATCTGGGATGATGCTACTTACATTAAGCACCATTTACCCAGAGTGTGGCTTATTTATTTTCTGATATGTTATTTTTACAGCAGTAGTTCGCACAGGCCTATCTGGACGACAATTTCTGCCTAAACATGATTTTTGCTAAAAAGAGACTTTCTTTAAATAAACAATATCATAAAAGCGGAAAATGTCATCCCTAATTAGCCTGTACAAATTACACAGGCTAATCTGGGATGACACTTAATGCACAGGAGTTAAGCCAATTTTTTTTCCGAAACGCAGCTCATTTTCTTGAGCCAAATTGGTCAATTTGCAGCAATTGGCAAATGGCAGTGCAACCCTGCAATATTTAGCCTAACCTCGGCAAATCGTCGAGCCATCCTATCGTGTAGATGTCCTCCTCGATTGGTCGAGCCTTGAGTCGATTGTGTCGCAGATTGAGGATCTCGAGTCCGTCATTGATGAACACTGTCTCTGGTAGGAACTCCAGGTGACAGTTGGAGAGATCAGCTTTAGTGGGAAGCTTAGCTGTGGCCTGTGTATGAAATAAGTAATATTTTTCTTATTAATTTATATTAAATACTTACTGCAATTCAAAACAAAACAGAAGAAATGTTGAGCCTCACTCTGTGAAAAAGGCGCTAAATGTATGTGCGTAAACTGTAGTCCCAGATTAGCCTGTGAGTACAACAACACTTTCCACCTAAACTAAGAAGAAACAAAACATACAATACAATGGAAAGCGTTGTTTCAGATAAGCCTGTCCGGACTGCACGGACTTATCTAGGGCGACACTTAACATGCATGCTTTAATCCTTTGAGCGCTGGAACCGGATTTTGAAGGCCTTTGCAAACAGTTTGGATCCAGATGAGACCCCACAGAACATGGCGTCTCATCAGGATCCAAACTGTTTGCTATTCTGATAGTATTTTTTGAAAAAAAATCAAAGAAAATGCTAATTTTAGAAATTTAGCAGACAACATTTTAGCAGACGACAAATTTCCCAGCATGCAAAGGGTTAAACCCCGTTCTCCAAGACGGAGGCTCATTTTCATTCTGCAGCAATAATTTTACCCATTACCTTTTTGGTTTTCCGTATCCATTTGTTGTAGTCCTTTTCGTCTGTGAACGACAGGTACACTGACCTTTCACCTTGAAGAGTAGAGGTCAACTTGAGTACAAGGTCATGACCTTTGATGTTCTTGACCTCTTCTATGGAACCCTTTGCTAACTGGACCACAGTTGGATTTCCCGTTTTAGTTTTATCTGCAAACAAAACGGGTTGAACTATTTACTTAACTGATAATCCAATTCAATTATGCTTAAGTCAATGTCCTGTCTATGGTTTATTGTGACATTCTTGAGTTCATGGCCTGGGAAGAACCAGTACTTGGTGTCTTTTAGGGGTAGATATAGATCTTGAAAACATTTAATTAACATTGTTAAATTTGTAATTTATAATCCCATTTTTTTATTCAAATAATAAAGCTATATTTATATTTTTTTCTTTTAATTTTAATTATATATATATATATATATATATCAACAGCATATTACAAATACGCATTAAGAACATGGAATGCAAAGTTTTGTGTGAGAAAATCATCAAAATGTTGTCCATTCTTATTTTGATCCTTTATTCACTTCAATTTTTTGATACACAATTTAATTTAGGTTTAATGCAAAATGTGTCCCAAAGTACATACCTCGATAAATTAAGAGCCGTGTTCCAGATATGACACAAAGTCTTCGTACCCACTGATAGAGTAACTTCCCCTTTCGCACATACACGAAAGTGGTTAGCTGATTACGAGAATACGTGCTATCGTTAATTGGTTTGCCTGGAAATGGATTGATACAACATATTAATAAACAACAAAACAATGATTTACTGGGTACGTCATATTATATATAACTGTAATGTTTTCTTTATATTGAAGTGTTCAAGTGGGAAGCACAGGGGCCTTTATAACAAGAGCACCGCAGAGCGAGTGCCAACGCTCGGCTGCGGGTGCGTTTTTTTTTTTTTTTAAATTTTTTACCTTTGACCTTGAAGGATGACCTTGACCATGACCTTTTACCACTCAAAATGTGCAGCTCCATGAGATACACATGCATGCCAAATATCAAGTTGCTATCTACAATATTGCAAAAGTTATGGCCAATGTTAAAGTTTAAGGATGACACGGACGGCGGACGCGTTACGACGAGATGGCTATGACAATACCTCGGATTTTCTTCGAAAACAGCCGAGCTTAAAAATACTCTATATATACTATAAACACATACAAGGGATACAGCTGTCAACTTTCCTACACAACACCATGATCTAAACAATAGTGAAAAATGTGCTTCCAAAAACAGTAAGTAAACCAAATAAACTGTATAACAACAGATATATAAAAAGAATATATATATAGAATATTTATTCTTAAAGGTCCCTGCAGTGTGAAGGTGTTCAAGCAGCAGAAGCTGTTAATTTTATCAAGTCTACCAGGAATCTTTCGTACAGCAATTTCCCTAAACAAGACTGTTAGATGGGTTACAAGGGATAGAGTGAGATACAGAAAAAGAATTTTCCCGTTCCAGAGTTGACCCTGTTCTTTTTATTCCCTGTGTTAACCGGGCCAGTTAGTTTAGTTGGCAGAGGGCTGAACTACAAATCCGAGGATCGCAGTTTTGATCCCTGGCCCAGCCAATATCTTATTTTGGGGATTCACATGTTCATGAAATTCCTTTAGAGGCCATTCTCCCACTACCTCTGAATCAAGAAGGACAGTTGTATTTTACTGGCATAAAGGTGTGCATGGTGTACTGGTAAACCAGATATTCCAGGAAAAGAGTGAGTCGGTCAACATCCCAACTCCTCCAGGCTGGGCCACAGTGAAGTTTGACCACATGCAGGGGCATATTACACCTCTTGACCTTGTGGTTTCAGAGATTTTCAAATTTGTACTTATATATGCATGAAGAGAAAACAAGTCAACGACTGGATGTGGCCAATTTTGACACCATGCAGGGAAATGATTTTAACAAACTGGGAATGAAAAGTAAATAGAGATTTACTTTCCACATATCATGTATCATACAAATTAATGGCAACAGGCATCTTATGTTAAATAATGTTTAAATATTTAAATATTCTGCTATAAAGATTTCATTAAATTATGAGTGCACAAAACAGTATTAACAGTATAGCTAAATATTTAAAAAAATAAACAAGCAAATAATATTTAATAATATTTTTTTTAAATAAAGATACGTTTTCACATTATATTTTTGTTCATTTAATTTGTGTAACCTGGAATAGTGCATCGTTTAGTATTGAACGTGATTATTTTCCCATAACTCATCCATTATTCAAAAGGGCGAACTTGTTTATTCTGTCATAACAGTCATATTATATGCATTTTAATTAATCACTGTCTCATGAAAGTGGTGTTTGTGAAGTTGGATCAGACATCAATCTTTGAATAAAATGTGTTTTTTTCAATGATGCATCATATGCAGTTAATATAAGCAATTGTTTTACTATTTTTGACAAATTATAAGTGAAAGACACTAAGCATATTATATTATAATTGCATAATTTAAATTATATTTGCTACAAAACTGGATGTTGAATTGGATTTTTGTTTAATCCTCAAAAAATGAATTCGTGTCCATGCGTGCATTTCAAAATAAAGACTAAAGTTATAAAGTTAAAATGAGAAAAAATACAATGGTGGTTAATGAATACGTCATGGAAAAGTGCTTATTAATATTATAGTTAAGTTTGGATGAATCCCGTGATATGAAACTTAGGACCCAATGTCTGGATATCAGTATGGACAGAATACTGCATGTACAAACATACATTCAGAACATGAAATGGGCAGTTTTGTTTGAGAAAATCACCAAAATCATGTCCACTCAACATTTTTTTGCATAGACTGACTCATACATAAAGCTCACCTGCATAAAACTTGACTAGATATTGCAAATCCTCCATGGCCCCGATTTCTTGAATCTTTTTTTGGTCACTGTAACCAATACACTGCAAGTACTCATTCTGAATCGCGAGGGGACTGTCAAACGGTTCCAGCCTTCGTATGATATCACCGTTCAACTGCACGTGGAGAGAATTTGGTGGCATCCCACACTGAATGCACAGTCGCTGGGCAGTTGTTGTTAATGTACATGGAAACATCCGAGGATTTGTGTCGGTATCCGATTTGAACACATGAACAAAACCGTTATTCGTATCCTCCTGTGTCCATTCGTGAACGTTAACTGCCACGGAGGAGCGCCCTGTTGGAGACTGGTTCAACACACCGTCATATTTATTGACCTCCTTATAGAGATCCACTATCGAGTCAGACAGATCCCAGATGTCATCATCATTGGTTTTACCCTCACTCCGCGGACTCGAGACCTCTGGTGGTAAGAAATCGCCAGCGTTCCACCACGCTTCCGTCCCGCCATTTTTGGGGTTTCCCTGTTTCCCCCCATTTCGGTTCCCCGCATAGGAGCTGACTTGGCTATATGAGCTTTGGGTACCGACTGTTTCGCTGCTTGAACCAGCTGGCATCTCAAACTCTACACTGGTTCTTAAAATAGACAAACAGGACATTTTAAGCATCATCAAAACACACAGAAGTTTCCATACATTAAAAATCATATTTAACATTGCTTGGTCTGTAATATACAACACACAAAGATTGTCACCATATGATGATTACAAAGGTACTCTGAATGAAGTTGCTGACATACTGAGCACTTAAGAAAAGGCAGGCTGCCTCTTGAATGTAGAA
Source organism: Dreissena rostriformis (assembly GCA_007657795.1). Classification (NCBI taxonomy): domain Eukaryota; kingdom Metazoa; phylum Mollusca; class Bivalvia; order Myida; family Dreissenidae; genus Dreissena; species Dreissena rostriformis. Next base: position 21,619 of record VMBQ01007316.1, on the reverse strand, counting down.
TGTATCTACTACCTTTTTCTGTAACCTAACATACAATTTGGGGGGGGGGNTTGGATCCTGATGAGACGCCACGTTCTGTGGCGTCTCATCTGGATCCAAACTGTTTGCAAAGGCCTTCAAAATTTGGTTCCAGCACTGAAAGAGTTAATAAATATAGACCAAATGCTGAAATGCATGACTGTATATATATATATATACAATAACCTTAACCGCATAAACTTTTCAATAGACTTACTCTTTCATATGCTTTTTGGATGGCAGATAATTAATTTTGAACACCATGTGATTTTTACATGGCACCACAAGCGTTCCACGATTAAAGTCCTCACTTGTTTCCATGGTAGCAATTTCATACCTCATTAAAACACTCCTTGGATCATATTTACATCAAGGTAATACTTTTCCAGTCCATTTCTGACAGCTCAGCTTAGATTATCATTTTACATTTCATAATAGTTTAGTAATAAAGATGTAATGGCATTCCTTTGATGCCAGATGGCAAACAGAAAAATATTCTTGTCACACTGATAAAAAAAGGGCAATATTACTCAGATTAAAATCTATGAACTAAAATATAAACAACACTCCACATTATTTTTTTCGAACATTCACACAGCAGAAGTCTTGTGTAGTAGTGATATAATACGGTAATAAAACAATAAATAACAAGTAAAAAAATCTTTTTCTATTTGTGTGATTTGTGTTACAGGAATTTAGCAATTTTTATCATTATTTAACAAGTGATGTGTTTGTGAAACACTATGTCCCCTTTTGAGCGATTTCGACCCATATATTTGACCTTTGACCTTGAAGAATGACCTTGACCTTTCACCACTCAAAATCTGCAGCTCCATTAGATACACATGCATGCCAAATATCAAGTTGCTATCTTCAATATTGCAAAAGTTATGGCCAATGTTAAAGTTTGTTCAAACCAACAAACAAACAGACAGGGCAAAAACAATATTTCCCCCAGTATAGACTGGGGGACATAAAAATCTATTTCTATTTTCGTGATTTGTGTTACAGGAATTTAGCAATTTTTATCAATAAAAAGTTCAATCAATATTCCAAACAAAGACTATCCATGTACCCTTATAATTTAATAAGAGCATTTGTTAACCATCAGTGAATCAATATTATTGTTGTTGTTTACTTTTTTTGCAACAGCTGCCACCAAACAATAGAAACCCATTGATTTATAAGTCATAACCCTTTGCATGCTGGGAAATTTGTCGTCTGCTAAAATTTTGTCTGCTGAATTTCTAAAATTAGCATTTTCTTAGATTTTTTTCAAAGAATACTATCAGAATAGCAAACAGTTTGGATCCTGATGAGACACCACGTTCTGTGGCGTCTCATCTGGATCCAAACTGTTTGCAAAGGCCTTCAAAATTCCGTTCCAGCACTGAAAGAGTTATTATAAAGTCTTGAAATGTAAATGTAGAAATTAAAGATTCCCTCAAAGCCACTAAAATTACTGTTGTTGTTTTTTATTCCCAAAATATAAAGATAAATTATTATCAAGCATTATGAAAACTATTTATAACAAGATTTATTTTTATGTTATGTGTTCTTTGTTATCCAATATACATTGACCGCTATTAATCCACACACATCACTTTCTTGTTTTGTTTTCATCACCTATGATCACTGAAGTTTTAACGATTCACACATAGAAGCATAACAACATAATCCAAATTTCATAAATAACTCAGTATTTATGCACTAGTTCACCAAGTTTACATGTTTCAAAATCTCAATATTTGTCACTAAGAAATGATTACCAGTATTACAATGTATTCAAAGCCAGCTGTCGGGGTACAGTAAATTCAGGTAGCATTTTCTGCTCCACCGCACATATAAACTAGTTTGACTATTAAAATATTGTTCATGCATCTAAAATACCGTACCAACTGTGAAAAGATTTCTTCCTCAAAAGCCATGGTAACAGACATTCAATTCAAATGTATACACTTGACACACCTTAAAAGTGAAAGTGAAATTTTCATATTTAATTTAAATAGAGAGAAAACGTAATGGTTCAAATATGCAGGATTTATTTTCTTTATCACAATCCACTCAGACTCCCACGCTCATGAGGTTAAAGTATAAAAACTGTTATAAGATATTGATCATAAAAATTGAGTGATTTTATGGTTTTTAGTCATTTATTAAGATGTCGCTGATATAAACATATGACTCACATCCAACCAGAAAGTAAAAAAATGTTATCTTATTTTCAAAGAGATTAGCCATTATTATTAATGTCAATGTCCAAATTATTGTCATCAAGTATACCATAAATAATAATTTAATTAATCTTCATACTTTTCTTTAATAATACTTTAAAATATTATAATAATCCCAGCTTATTTTTGTGAACAACTGATGCATTGGCAAATTAATTGCAAACACATTTTAACAGTGTATCCCCTTAACCACAAATGATACATTAATTCATTAAGTGAATGTTTTTTTAAACTCATTGTCCCAAAAATCTAAAATATTTTCCAATTATCCAAAATGCACAATTTTTCGCAAGAACATCTTCCTGAACCATCTTCAAAATTATTTGAAATCCTGAAGATAATATCTTTGACCTTGTTGACCCGTCCTAATAACCAAACTGTCTCTTTTTTCACCATTCATCTAATAAAGAAAAGCCTTGTTAGACCCATACAAAGATTTTGATCACATCTTCAGAGTTCACTTTGACCCAAACAGCCATTGTGTTTGTAATTAGCATTTGATTGTGACAGCAACAAAGGCTTTTCACAGGTCACACTTTTGTTGTATCCATTGCACCAAACACATTTTCAAATGTTACTCAGTGTCTTTAAAGCAACAATAGCAAACAAGTGCAGATTTTAAGTCAGTGCATATTTCATGTCTTTGTAAAAGTGACATTATAATATCATTATTATTTAATAATAAATGTTTAGCAGCTGTTAATCAATGTGTATATATAAGGGTTTTTGAGAGACTCTTGAGTCAGTTTCCTGGGTAGAACCAGTACTCCATTTGCGTAATTACATGTTACTTTTGTTAAAATTGTACACATTATATATAGTTACACTATATAAAGAAGTCTCAATATACAATTCCTTTTGCAATGAAACATGACAACATCTTGTTCAACTTTCTCTTTGTGAGGTAATTGTATCAATGTATCATCTTTCAAATTAAATATAAAATACATGTCTATTGTGCAAAGAAGTGCGTTGTTTGTTGGCTGGTAATTTATGCAAGTGCATGCTCATAAATTATGTACTGCTGCACTCAAAACTGACATGCTTGCTTTTTTTAACTAATAATTTTATGCAACAAATTATGACGTATTTGAAAAACCTTCTATGAGCAAAAGAAGCATAATGAGAATAATTACATGTGTTGTGTTCTGAGAAAACTGGGCATAATGCACATGCGTAAATTGTCATCCCAGATTAGCCTGTGCAGTCCGCACAGGCTAATCTGGGACGACAATTTCCGCTTTTATGGTATTTATTGTTTAAATGATGTCTCTGCTTAGCGAAAATCAAGTTTAGGTGGAAAGTGTCTTCCCTGATAAGCCTGTGCGGACTGCACAGGCTAATCTGGGATAACACTTTACGCGCAAGCATTTTATCCGGTTTTCTCACGACGCTCCACATATGTCTTTTGGTTTGTTCGTTTATTTCAATATGCACATTTTCCAATTTTGTAATATTCCTGTAATAAATAATATTGAAAATCCACACTTAATTGAACTGTATAATACCCTTTTATACTTAGGAAAGTAAACCATTGAACATTATTGCTAACTTATATTATGTCACAGATTTATTTTCTACGATTTTAGCAACAAAATATCGTCACCTCCCCGCGAAAATGGCCAATCTCAGTTTTGGCGCGAAAATGTGTTTTTACATTTTTGCAAAGGTGAAAACGGCCCGCTCCTCCCGCAAAGAATTCCAAGGTCCTATCCAATGGGCTTACAAAGTTATACCCATGTGAATGTGTGCGAAAATTTCCAAAGTAAATGCGAAAATTTCAAAAAAATATGCGAACATTTCAAAAAAATATGAGAAAATTGTCTAACTCAAGCGCTTCAAGCTTGAGTCAAAGCTTGAGCTAGACAATTTTCTCATATTTTTTCAAAAAAAGTCACACGTCAATTTAAACTTTATGACACATGTAGGGACATTTAAAAAGTCATCATGCAAAGTTTTAGCTTCATTCTGTAATTTTTAAAGAAAATATGAAGTTTTTTCCTTCTCCTGAAAACTTGTAAATATTGAGGTTGGCCATTTTCGTGGGGAGGTGACGATATTGTCAAAATTCACAAATTCATTCAATTGTCCAAGATGTATTACACTTTTTACTGCACATACTTTTTATGCATATTACTTTCTTTGACTTACACCAATATCAAACCATTGAGTATAATAAGTCCATATACCCGGTAGCATGTATTTCACAGAATTTGAATACAATTACTTAAGATTATTTTATTTTATAATTTTTTATATATGGCCTCATGAGTTAATACCGCTAACATCACAACAAATTAAAGTAATCATATCATATTGAGTAAAGAAAACAGGTTTGCAATCTAAGATAATTTTGGAAGCCATCCTGACTTGACAATTTGAACTAATCAATAATCCTGTAATTTTGCTAAAATATGCATTCTTTTGATTCCCCATATACCATTTTTTTCTCTTAATCTTGAGTAAATATTATTGTTTTCTTAAAATTATTAATTGCATAATTATTATAACTATTATTATCACGAAGATGCTGATAATGATGATTATTATTATTATATCTTACCCCATTAAACAAACAACAACTTTATTGATATTACTTCCCTTTATTATTATTATAATAATAATTATTATTATCATTATTATCATTTATTATTATTATTATTATTATTATTATTATTATTATTATNTAATAATAATAATAATAATAATAATAATAATAATAATAATAATAATAATAATAATAATAATAATAATTATTATTATTATTATTATTATTATTAAATAAATATTGCACCCCTTCACAACACTCCTAGATAAGTTCAAAATCCAAATATGGCTCACTTCACGCTGGGCAATCTTATGAACGTCACAATGCTTTCACTTTGAACAATTTCAAAAATGTTCGCATCATGGGAGACATCTCATTGTGGGTGATAGTTGCTGATAATCGCTGAATACAAGGAAAGATTAGGCTGTTAATCCTACAACAAATACCAGAAACTCCAAGTCTGAATGGCTCCATCAGTTGCATTACTGGCCTCTTTACCCTTTGACGAAAATGCGAATAAATAACAAAGTTAAATATAAATGTCCATTATTGTTGTGACAGCAAACACTTTAAGATAACGGTCCAAGTTTACTGGTCCACAAACATTAGTTAAACTAAATGTTAATGTGAATTAACAATCATTTGAAAATTCCGATGTCAGAAACTGCAAAAATAATAATATAAAGCAATCAGGTAATGTTCCTCTTAAATATGTGAAACTTTTAGTTCAAACATGCACTGGCTTTTATCTTTTAAGAAAAACACTACAAAGATCAAGTACATGTTACCAGTAAATGCATGTTCATGTATCTCTAAATAAAAAAGTCTACATTTCATCATTCAATCCTGTAACCTCGACATTTGACCAATTAACCTCAAAATAAATTATTATAGGTGTTTTTCTTTTCTCTGAAGTAACCATCATACCATTAACCCTTTCAGTGCTAGAACCAAATTTTGAAGGCCTTTGCAAACAGTTTGGATCCAGATGAGACGCCACAGAACGTGGCGTCTCATCAGGATCCAAACTGTTTGCTATTCTGATAGCATTCTTTGAAAAAAAATCGAAGAAAATGCTCATTTTAGAAATTCAGCAGACAACATTCTAGCAGTCGACAAATTTCCCAGCATTCAAAGGGTTAACATGATGGTTAGTCAAAGCGCTCTCAAGATATCAAGCAAAAATGATTTTCACTTTAAAATCTCCTGTGACCTTGACCTTTGACCTGTTAATAGGTGTCAAATTTAATCCTGTCATTCCATAGTTAGATGTGGTCAACAAATTATTTACAAGCTGCACAGAAACAAAATGATCTACAGACCCACCAAACATTTGACCGATCAACTGACATCTGTCAAGCAATAATGCACAGGTGGAAGTAAGTAACATGGATAGTATAATTATGGGCCCAGGAGCCCAATATATTCAAATTAATATAAAAAAAACATGTTTAATGAGAGAAAAATTGACAAAGAGCCATGAAAAAAAATCCCCACCCTCTGATATTAGAATATATATATTCTAATATCAGAGGGTGGCATTTTTTTTTCCCATGGCTCTTTGTCAATTTTTCTCTCATTAAACGTGATTTTATATATTTATTTGAATATATTGGGCTCCTGGGCCAATAATTATACAATCCAGGGTACGTTACTTCCACCTGTGGCAATATGCCCCTGTTTCTTTGGAAGCCAGCATAATAAAAATACAATGATTATTGTGTTTTAAATTTAACATTAATTTATGCCTTACTGTTTTTCATTTGCTCCACCAACAAAATACATTATTTCATAATGTCACATCCAATTTTTGCTTTTACATCCTAATGAAGGCAGAATTGTAATCCTTTATATACATAAATGGAAAATTGAATATCACATATTGTTGTGAACATGTCCACAGTTATTGTCACTATATTCACATACAAAATTAACAACACTTAAAATTCCATTCAATTTCCAACTTCCTAGTATGAAAATGACAACTAGCTATTTAGTCAAACAAACATGTACTGTAAAATCCCAATTTAATTTTGCATTTTATGATCGTTTTTAACTTCATAATACAAACTGAATAATAGCGACTTGTCATTCATTTTATACTCCTCTAAACATTACAAAAGATTGAAAGACTTTTGTGCAAGTAAAGAATGTGACAAAATATGAGATGATTCAATTTTGCTTTTTTGTAGACGATTATCAAATTACAGCTTTTTGAAAAGCAGAACATGCTTGAGTATTATGTTTAACTTCCATATCATTAACTATTCATGAGAAACGAAACATCCATCATTAATATCGTTTAATTCCGACATTTGTGTCCATTCAACAGAACAAGTTTACATCATATTCAATGGAGCACTGCAACCAGGTGTTGATGTCTGAAGAATAGGTGAGCCCAGTTTGAGAAATACTGGCTTAAATCCCTTATTTCATTTATTCATATAACTATTTTCAAGCAGATAAAGTGATACAAAAATAATTTATGTTGTTTAGTTCATTATTATATCATTTTAAATCAAAGCATGTAAATTTAAAAAAAGGTTTTGTTTTGCGCACTTTATATGAAAAACGCTAATGCTTTTAAAACAAGATTTTCAATGTCTATTATACTTCAAGAAATATTATTATGTCTATTATCCTTCAAAATAATTCAATTCCACCTGCAAAAACAATGCCATGATAAAATAACCACCGTGTTGCTATTCGTTTGAAAACCAAGCTGTCAATGAAATCATTAAATTCCATGCGGTACTCAATATTACCGGTAACTAAAATGTCTTCACAATCACTAGATAGCAGTTTCTGTCTGTCATTATTCCTCTTACTTTGTTTACTCTTTGATCTTAACTTATCATCAGTAAATATAATCGCCCTTACAGTCCACAAGTTTTATGCAAAATTTAATACATGAAAGTACTATGTATGATTCTCCTTCATGTTACGCATAAAGGAATTATTTGCCCAATATTTTAGAAATAATAATTGCAGCAATGTATAGGCTTAGCACAAAACATACACCACAGTTTTAATAGAACTTATGCCATTGTTACAGTAATAAGTGATGAATATTAAAAAAAAATCTCATAAACAGCCCAATGCTACCACAACCCTTTAATGTAGATGTGAGAACAAACAAGCATACATAGCACAGGAATCCACAAAGTAAACATAATTACGACAGAGGCCCGAAAAATTATTCAAATATTTACTGTCTATCACAATTTAGACTCTAAATCAAGAAATCACTAAGTCTCAACTACAAAAGAAATTTGTTTAAGGTTGATTTATATTGTAGAATATTACTTAGTTGTTTATTTGTTGTCACATGACACCAGTTCTTAATATCGTTTCTTGGGTGCTAGAATGTTATATCAGCCATCTCTACACATATGCTGATAGCGCATTATGACATCAAGGGAACAATATATAAGATCATTATTCTAATTTGTTTTTGCAGACAAATCTGCACCACAAATAACTGTTTTCAACGGAGACTACTTGATTGAGGGGTAAATAGAAAGTATGAACATAAACATTACCCAACTATGTCAATAAATTATTCCTGGGTTATCTACTAGTCTGAAGGCTATAGATAAATATTTGCTGTCTAGTGGATAATTATTTGACGATGTTTTTCAAGCGTACAAAACAAAAAAACAACAGAAAAGCCTCTGTTATTATGTATTTTTATAAAATACACAAATAGCTAAAATAGAGTAACTGGATACTGACTTTTGCCAGTTACAGTTATTCTGTTCTCCATATAATAAAAGTATATTTTAACTAAATGCAAACCAATAGCAGTAGAGACACTTTCTGCTTTCCAACAGCAGTACTGATTACCAATAGCAGTAGAGACACTTTCTCCTTTCCAACAGCAGTACTGTTTACCAATAGCAGTAGAGACACTTTCTCCTTTCCAACAGCAGAACTGCTTACCAATAGCAGAACAGACACTTTCTCTTTTCCAACAGCAGTACTGCTTACCAATAGCAGTACAGACACTTTCTCCTTTCCAACAGCAGTACTGCTTACCAATAGCAGTACAGACACTTTCTCCTTTCCAACAGCAGTACTGATTACCAATAGCAGTAGAGACACTTTCTGCTTTCCAACAGCAGTACTGCTTACCAATAGCAGTAGATACACTTTCTCCTTTTAAACAGCAGTGCTAATTACCAATAGCAGTAGAGACACTTTCTCCTTTCCAATAGCAGTACTGCTTACCAAATGCTTTTCCGCATGTAGAATCGGCTCTTAAAGACAAAACCAAATTTATCAAAGAATCATTTAATTGTTTGCAAAAAGTTTTTAATTTTGATAATTTTATGATATTTATTTCTATTGAGAGATACAATAACACTATTTTTTGTTGTTCAATTTAATGTACAGGGTAAATGATTAGTGATGAACTAAAAAATATGTTGAAATTGTGTGGTTTTACAGAATAGTCTCATGTAGTTATTATTCTGTATATCAATACTATTATTTCCCTCTAAACCCAAATCTCCTCTAGACCGGACATGATCTCATGGTCCAGAGAGTGTTTGGTTTAAATGTGTGCCACAGTTTAGGGCTAATTTTGACCCAAAGGTCAATTTTGAACAAACTTAGTAAAGGACAACTATGAGATGTTACATGCCAAATATTACATCTCTTATCCTTGTTGTTTGAGAGAAGATTTTGAAAGTTATGTTACACATCAAATATTAAACCTGACTGACCCATGTGGTTATAGAGAACATGTTTAAAGTTAATTACTATTTAAGTCTATAAATATATATCATGTGACACCTGGGGCATGGCATGATTTGAACAAACTTAGACCACTATACAATTGCACACGCTAAATAGTGAACCCCTGACCCTTGCGGTTTGCGGTTTCAGAGACTTAAGTTTTTATTTTTTAAGTCTATTTTGAACTCTGGTTACCTACGTATGCAGTGGAAGGGAACAATATGAACAACTTTAAAAGAGAGTCACGCATGGATCATTCCTGAGAAAGTTTCTTAAAACTGTTTAGGAGATAATGTTGAATAAAAAGGTAACAGGTGACCGCCGATGAAAACTGACGATGCACTCTAGTGAAAGGGAAGTCTCAAAATAACACAGGTGAGCTTAACAAACATGTGCAGGAAATACCCCGACCCCTAACTAACCCTGACCTAACAAACTCCTGGGAAAGCATTATTATGTATAGCGGGTCATTTTGATAATCATCCACTGTCAGCTCAATACAATTTGTATTGATTGTAAAAATAAGCTGATAATTGTTGTAAATACACTGGATGGTACCCTATGGCCCTATGTCTGTGGAATGTTTCACTTAATTACTGTACAACTGAGTTCTGATCAGAGTGTGAATGGTCAGGGTCTTATAATAAGACTATTGTTAAGTATGACTGCAGTTGGAAAGAAGAAATTGTCTCTACTGCTATTGGAAATCAGAACTGCTGTTAAAAAGCTGAGCATGTCTCTACTGCCATTGGTAAGCAGTACTGCTGTTGAAAAGAAGAAAGTGTCTCTACGGCTATTGGTAAGCATTACTGCTGTTGGAAAGCAGAAAGTGTCTATACTGCTGTTGGAAAGCAGAAATTGTCTCTACTGCTATTGGTAAGCAGTACTGCTGTTCAGGAAAGCAGAACGTGTCTATACTAATGTTGGAAAGCAGAACATGTCTCTACTGCTATTGGTAAGCAGTACTGCTGTTGGAAAGGAGAAAGTGTCTCTACTGCTATTGGTAATCAGTACTGCTGTTGGAAAGCAGAAAATGTCTCTACTGCTATTGGTAAGCAGTATTGCTGTTGGAAATCAGAAAGTGTCTCTACTGCTATTGGTTAGCAGTACTGCTGTTGGAAAGAAGAAAGTGTCTCTACTGCTATTGGTAAGCAGTACTGCTGTTGGAAAGCAGAAAGTGTCTCTACTGCTATTGGTAAGCAGTACTGCTGTTAGAAAGCAGAGCGTGTGTCTACTGCTATTGGTAAGCAGTACTGCTGTTGGAAAGCAGAACGTGTCTCTACTGCTATTGGTAAGCAGTACTGCTCTTGGAAAGCAGAAAGTGTCTTTACTGCTACATGTATTGGAAAGCTGAGCATGTCTCTACTGCTATTGGTAAGCAGTACTGCTGTTGGAATGCAGAAAGTGTCTCTACTGTTATTGGTAAGCTGAGCGTGTCTCTACTGCTGTTGGTAAGCTGAGGACTGATGTTGGAAAGCGGAAAGTGTCTCTACTGCTATTGGTAAGCTGAGTGTGTCTCTACTGCTATTGGTAAGCAGTACTGCTGTTGGAAAGCAGAAAGTGTCTCTACTGCTATTGGTAAGCTGAGCGTGTCTTTACTGCTGTTGTTAAGCAGTACTGCTGTTGGAATGCAGAAAGTGTCTCTACTGCTATTGGTAAGCTGAGCGTGTCTCTACTGCTATTGGTAATCAGTACTGCTGTTAGAAAGGAGAAAGTGTCTCTACTGCTATTTGTAATCAGTACTGCTGTTGGAAAGCAGAAAGTGTCTCTACTGCTATTGGTAAGCAGTACTGCTGTTGGAAAGGAGAAAGTGTCTCTACTGCTATTGGTAAGCTGAGGACTGCTGTTGGAAATCAGAAAGTGTCTCTATTGCTATTGGTAAGCATTTATGGGCAAAATTGTATTTTTTATTTTTTTAACTCCTACATAAATGTATTTGCAGACCCCCTAAACTAGAATATAGAAATTTTTAACAGTAAAAACCTCATGAGAGTGACTTTCCAGAATGTCTTTTTAAGGCCACAATATATTGATCAGTTGTTTGACGGAATTTGTGGAGCAAGTGGGCACAATAAAAAATAAAATCTTCAAAATGCATCTACTTATATAAGATGCTGCCATTTTGTAGTATTAATTTTTAACCAAAAAATAAACAGACTGTGTCATGAATTATGTAGACTTAAATTAACAAATTTACTAGATAAAATAACAACACTGCTTTCGAAGAATCAAAATAAGGAATGTTAGGTGCAGCAAATCTGACAAACATCTTACCAATGTTTTGTTGCCACAGATTTGAAATAGCAAAGTTGATAAGATATGTTAAAATCCAGGCTCAGTAATTAAATCTACTTCAACAAAACTGAAACTGCTGTTTGGTTTCAAGATCAATTTAGACAAGCGTGACAAAGAACAGTGGAGTCAACTTCAAACAAGTTTTGTAAACACAAGACAATTGTTGACACCCATTCTGACTTCACAAGAACTGATAAGTACAGTACATGGTAATAACACTATTTATGTATTATTAAACTTTCAATAAGACTTTACTAGTTTGTTAAAAGCCAGCAAGGCACAACCATGGTAAATATGTGATTATAATTATACATGTAATAACATAAAATATTGCTTTTATTTGACAATTGACCTTGAGAATAAATGGCCAAGAGTCATGTTGCAATTAATTCTTTAAGTATGGGGGAAAAATTGGCCAAGGGGGGAAAAATGGCCAAGAGTCATGTTGCAATTAATTCTTTAAGTAGGGGGGAAAAATTGGCCAAGGGGGGAAAAAATGGCCAAGAGTCATGTTGCAATGAATTCTTTAAGTAGGGGGGAAAAATTGGCCAAGGGGGGAAAAAATGGCCAAGAGTCATGTTGCAATGAATTCTTTAAGTAGGGGGGAAAAATTGGCCAAGGGGGGAAAAAATGGCCAAGAGTCATGTTGCAATGAATTCTTTAAGTAGGGGGGAAAAATTGGCCAAGGGGGGAAAAAATGGCCAAGAGTCATGTTGCAATGAATTCTTTAAGTAGGGGGGAAAAATTGGCCAAGGGGGGAAAAAATGGCCAAGAGTCATGTTGCAATGAATTCTTTAAGTAGGGGGGAAAAATTGGCCAAGGGGGGAAAAAATGGCCAAGAGTCAT
>VMBQ01007315.1:0-46632 GCA_007657795.1 Dreissena rostriformis | reverse complement strand
CATTCAATTTATTTCGCCATTTATGACGTATTTCGTCTTACGTAATTTCTGAGACGAAACACACCAGTTTTGCTAGACTCTCTGGATTATAAGGACGACAATTCGGACATGTGGGTTTATTTATCAATAAAATATTTTTTTCAAAAGTATCGAACGAATCCAAAACGTATTTCGGATTGTTTGTCTGTCATGCATAATTGGAAACTTCAAATGGAATAAAAAAGATCGCTCCGACGCGAATTCGTAAATCGTTGGTCAGAATGGTAAGCATCGATACAAACGTTTCTAATAAATAGAGTGGTTTAAGGATTAAAGTTGTCATTGAGGTAAGAGTGTCGGTTACTAAATTGTGTGTATTGATGACTCGTGTTAAATTTCAAAGAGTGTCATTAAAGGGACTGTCAACCACGAATGACGAAAAAAGGAAAGTTCTAAAATACCGTATTTTTTACAATTTTAAGTTTATATTGATTAAAATATAAGGACTGGTATATTACATTACTTGATACAAGTTGTTTAGTTTTCATATTTTCAGAATATTCGGTAATAAATTTTACTGGGTATGTCTACCAGGTAACTACCAGTTAACTATAGATAACGCAAGTAGATTGACCATCATCGTCACGTGGTAAACCCAGAAACGCAAATTGTTCATGCATAGTGAATTGTATTTTTTTTTATATATATATAAAATGATCAATCTACTTGCGTTATTTATAGTGTGTATATCGTTATGTCACCTATTTTCGCGGTGTACTTTCGATTTCACATTGCGAAATTTTATTACCGAATATACCTAAAATATGAACTTTTTTTCAAGTAATGTAATATACCAGTCATGATATTTTAATCAATATAAACTAATAATTGTAAAAAAATTAGGTATTTTAGAACTTTTCTTTTTTCGTCATTCGTGGTTGACAGTCCCTTTAATCTAATCTACAGTACGGTTTCAGTTGCAATCGATAGTTTAATTATTCCACTTGTTTGCTACGTTTTATTAGCATTATTTTCATTTTTTTCGAAGATGTGTGACTTTTATTTATCAAAGTTTGGACAAGACTGAATGTGGACGCCATTTTGTTCAGTTGACGTCGCGCGATCCGATTCTTTTCAGATATAAAATCGGCCCGGCTTAGCGTGCCAATATAAATTATACGAATAACGGCCCGCTCGCGACGTCATTTTGTTACTATTTATAATAACGGTATGTAATATATATGGTATAATCCTAAAAAAAATATTTATTAGGGGTGGGTAATTGTTTTTATGAATTGCGATTCTCCTAATTGATATATATACACCCATGGAGTTTCATGTTGAAATCTTGTGGCGTATCTGAGATATAGTTCTGAAAAGTTACATTATAAAAACAACAAAGGGTAATAACTCTTATTTAAGAACGCGTAGGGTTATGGTTCTTGTCCATGGCACTTCTTCCCATTGATTTCTTCACACACATGACGTTTCATGTTGAAATCTTGTATCGTATCTGAGATATAGCCCCGAAAAGTTACATCATTCAAAACAACAAAGGGCAATTACTCTTATTTAAGAAAGTAAAGGGTTATGGTTCTTAAGCATGGCACTTTTCCTTATTGATATCAATACACCCATGCAGTTTTATGTTGACGTCTTGTATGGTATCTGAGCTATAGCCCTGAAATGTTACATCATACGAAAAAGGGAAATAAATCTTATTTAAGAAAGTGTTGGGTTATGGTTCTTGAGCACGGCACTTCTCCTCATTGATATATATACACCCGTAAAGTTTCATGTTGATATCTTATATAGTTTCTGAGATATAGCCCAGAAAAGTGTTGTGACAAACGGACGGACTGATTGACGGAATGACGGNGTTGATTATGATTTTTACCCATATACCATATACGTATATTCAAAGTTTAAAGTTCAGTCTTGGGTTATTAAATGTTGTTTACCTTTTATTTTACAGACTATATTGTGATTTATTTGTTAAATTGTTCAGTAGACGATGATCATCGGGCATATTATTTCATAATTGTATGTTACTATTTGTAATCATCATTCACTGATTGGTGTTAGCTGGTTCGTTTTTAAAGTTGCTCATACAGCACTTGCTGTTTATATTTCCAATGAAGAGAGTAATCGAGGGTCATTGAATGTCGTCAATTTGTAATTGTTATCCGTTAAAAGTGTTCATTGTTAAATGAATGCAAAAATCACTGTTACATTTTTTTTCTTATCATCAGATGTATAACATACTTATGATCACTTACAGAATTATACATAATGCGTTTAGGCACAGAATAGTTTTAAAATGACAAGACATTTGCGTTATTTTCTTTAATATATGCATAATTTAGTTTGATAAACTAAAGGTTAATTGTTCATCATCAGCATGTTCTCACACTTTCATAATAATGCAAAATGTTGTTTTAGGCATAAAGATTTATAATAATGTTAAAAAAGAACAACACTCTCAAATCATAATTGGGCCATTCCATGCTAAAACAGGGAATATTGACATCTGCCTAAATTACCGTCCAGAATCAGCCTGTGCATTCCGCACAGGCTAATCGGAATGCCACTTTCCACTTCCAATGCAGTTTCGTTAAGAACATACATTCTTGAAACGAAAAATACCATTAAGACGGAAGGTTGCACCCCGGCTTAGCCTGTTCTCTCCGTTGTATTTTCATCTCTATGAACCTCAAGTTGCAACTTAAAAACAAGTTCATTATGTATACAATTATTTCCGGTCGTCACTTGAAATCTATTTCTTTAGAAATAAGAATTTTAATTAAAACAAATGCAATTATAATAGTAATAGAATATATTAGTTGTAATTAGATTTTTGAAAAGGAAAAACGCCATTGGTTATATTTCACATGTGTTTGTAATTCAATTTTGCATAGACTCCCAATGCGTCGCTCTTGACTATGCAAATTGATTCGTACTTCAAAACATTTGGTAAGAATTGACATAATTGACATAAATGCATTTCAGGTAGAAGATAAAACTTGGTTATCAGAGTGCCCAATTTGTTGAAAGTTTCCGTAATCCGAAGTGCACGTTATCGGTAATCAATGTGCCTGCAACTTTATGTATACCACCTATTAAAACATGCTTTATTTTTGTTTATATTTCATTGAATACTTTCAAAATTTCAGTATTTGAAGCACAGTGATTACTCTTCATGCTGAAATAGCGAACAATTTCTTGCAATATTTCTAAGTAGTTTTATTTTGTTCAAATGTTTACTGTTCATCCAGTTAAAGCTGTTTTCCGACCGAATTTTCTATTTTTTGGGCAAACATGTACTATTCTTCCGTGAAATTTTGTCTTCCCAATACAAAAGGATACATCATTTATCAACTGGACAATGTGTCTTGCCTTTAAACCTTATCATAAGGATATAACGTTTTACAAAACTGAGGAACGTATCTCTCGCGCGTGGCGTTTGTTGTCCTCTGTTATATCTGTCCATCCGTCATGAAAGTATCCGCATACCCGGCGTGTAAATGTTAATATTGGAACTAAATAGCTCCAGTAAAAATGAGAAAAACATTAATGAAAGAAAAACATGTAATCCTCAACTGGGCTTGAACCACTGACCCTTGGAGTGGAAGTCTTACACTTAAACCGCTCGACCATCCGTGCTCATACAGTGAGTGGTGTATTTTATACTTTATACAAGCAATCATCATAGTGTCACAAAATATAACGATAACATTAGAACTCTCAAAAGTATTCAATCGTAACGCGTTTGAAACGCTTTATAATGTTTTAGGTTTTTTCAATCGTCAAAAGATGCATATAATGGATATTTTAGAGCATAGTAAATGTTCAGTATTACTGTTTCCTCGCAAATATCATAACTGCAACGAAAATGTGCAAATCTGAAAGAATTGTTTTAAATTGTGTCAATATACCAAAACGTAAAAAAAGACCCTTTAACAATGTTTAATTAAAAAAAATAAAAATGGATCATTATCTTATTTTTGAGATAGCCAACTTTATTATTGTCGTATTAATATTCGCCCCACCAGCTGTGACGTTGCAGCCTTAAGTGGATTACATAAATAAATAACTACTATTTTAGGATATGATGTATGTGTTCGTTCTTTTTTTGTCATTTCTTGTTAATTAAATTTTCTCCGAATCTAAAAAGTTATCATAGTTGCGCACATGCTAGTTAAATAGTAACTAGTTAAAAATCTGACACAGAGCAAATGGACACAAACTTCAAATTGCTTGTGCAAGGCATTATGTCCTTCGTCTAGTTATCGTGCTTTAAATTTCGTCTGCAAATTTTTGGCAAGCATGATGTTTTACTTTTCGTCAATTCGTCAGTTGAGTGGCATGTACATTTGAATTGTTTATTGAACTTAATCCAGTCCTTTATATAGTACTTATAATCGTGTATCATATAATAATGGCACGCACATAGTTACGTAACGAATGTGCACACTTTGCCTAGACTAAGGTTCACAAAGTATGCAATACGTTTTGTTTTCTGCCAGTGCTGTTGTTACGTTTGTTTACCATGTATGCTTCCATTGTGTTATTTTCATCGCTTAATAATATTTACCATAGTGTATGCCTTAACCTTAAATTTGGTCACAAACAGCTTACAGATGTGCATTAACTTATGTAAATGCTGTTCTCTTTTCTTCTGGTTTGAACATGGCATGCAGCCTGAATGCCATTTACAAACAGGAAAAAGTTATGTAAAGTTACTGTTACCCCATTCAGACGTCAATGCGTTCGTTTGACATGATCGTGAAATTCGGTACGTATTAATTACCAATTTGTTTTAACAAAAGACGACAGACCTATTGCAGACCTATCGATGAATATAGTAAAATTCGTTATAATATCGTATGTTTTTCTTGTTATTGCAATTGGAGGAATTCTGTCAAATTGTATATTGCAGTCTTAATGTTAGGTATGTTTTGTCAAAAGAAGTACACATTGTATGTATGTTTGTATTATATTGCTTACGTGTGTATACGAATGACTAAATAAATATTGTATAAACCAATCTGAAGAATTGATCTATTGTTATAAATAGAGGCATGACCTTTGATTTCGGCATAAAGAGATCGAGCATTATTTTAACATTTCGTTTTAAAGAATACCACCTTTTATCCAATCATATTCCGTACATTTGAACAATCGCAATTTTTAGACGAAAAGAATGACGGACGGTCGTACAGACAGACAGACAGACGTGACGGACGGACGATTGATAAGCGTGTTTTCCCCTCCATTGACTTAATAATCAGCACTTAAAAAATGTGATTAAATTCTAAAGTATGCCACTCATCACTTGTAAACTATGTCTTGCTGATCACGTTGCCTGTTTCGCAAGTTTGTACTGATCATCTTTCTTTCCAGTAGCTGTTTAAGCGAACTATCCGCGGACACAGTGTTAATGCTGCTGTCTGACGGAACTGTGACAAACTTTTTGACATGAAGCTCTAAATTCGCTCACTGGCGAACAAGTTAGACAACAGAGAGCAAGATCTCAACAGACACATGCAGCACGAGCGAGCAGAAGGTGGTCGCCAATAAGAGGCTGCTCAATGAGACTGACAATCATATGCGAATCATATCCGGAGGAGAAAGCGATTGAACACAACACACCGACTTCCGGTCGCGCTTTGGCACTCTTAAAAAGACACAGAAGCAGCTGGAGGTGAAGACGAGTAGTCGGAAACCATCGACACGATTTTGAAACACATACCTCATCATATCAAACGGCTGCAAAATATGAATGTTTTGCAAATAAGTACAATGGAATGTTGATGTCTTTGGAATATATAGATCCAATATATACTTATTTACCATCCAATATTGATAACATGATTGTTTGAATGCATTTCTTGGTGTTCGCATTCGCTGTATTGTTAAAGCTTTCACCTCTGTAGCATGATATATGTGTTGTTTTCTTCAATATTTAGTTCTTACCTGCCGTTTTATAATTATGTCTATCTCGATTGACGATTATTCATTAATGACACGACATTTTCACTAGTTATATATGTCATTAGTGTTACTTTGCTTGTGTAAGCATAATGTATAAAAATGTACTTTCTATTGGAATATATGACAATACCAGATACAAAAGTAAAAAAGCTTCACGTAGAGTGCGAATGTTTATCTCCATATGAATGTGCGTAATTAAATTTGTTTAAATTACAGTCTCTACAAAACCGCACTCCTATGAATAGCGTTCACTTGTTGATCAAGACCGTTGCTATTTCCTGCTCAATTTGCCGATACCGCGCTTGTTTCCCGGCGGATGTTTAACAGTAGCAGCATATTAATAATCATTCAAACATCGGCGGAATTTATTGAAATCATTAGAGGAGAATATATAGGACATGCATTGCACCAGACGGTGACATTTGGAATTGCTGCGCGAGGCGAATGTGGGAATATGTACTTATTTCAAGTGAAATAAAGTGCTTTATGTGCGCTAATGTAATTTATATTTTCAGACTGGATATTATATTCGCGTCTAGATATGAACCTCGTTCTGGGAAAACGAGGCTTAATGCATGTGTATGTGCAGTCTGCAAAAGCTCATCAGGGACGACACTGTCCGTCTACCCTAGATTTTCGTTTAGAAGAAACGTCCTTTGAACGAAAAATTCCATAAAAGCGGAAATTGTCGACCCTGATTAGATTGTGCGGACTGCACAGGCTAATATGGGGTGACATTTAACGCGCGTGCATTAAGCCCAGTTTTCCCAGAACGCGTCTCATATATTAACCGAACTCACTAAAAGAGCGATAACCGGTAGTTATAAAATTACTGTGGGCTCTAAACGAACGACGTTCACAAATAAAATGAACTCATAATTGAGCATTAAGTGAAATGACTTGTAATGCCGCACGAATGGAATGATTCTTGTATTTCATATGTTTTCTTCATCATAGTTATGCATCTAAAACGCATGAATTTACAGCGGATGTCTGGATACTTGAACGCCATTAATTTATTTCTGTTCCATTTATAAACATTATATCCAACCAAAATTGTCACCATAGTACTGAAAGGTCACGCTGTAACATAATCTGATGAAAATTGAAACCGCATTTCTTGTAGCAAGACTATCGATTTCTATAACCATTAGACTGCTGGATATAACAAGCTCTTAATGATGCGTGAGTGTGCATGGAAACAAATTGAAAATTAAACGTCAGAGGCTTTCTTAAAGGATACAACGAGTCGCGTTATGAGAAAACTGGACTTAACGCATGTGCGTAAATTGTCGTCCCAGATTAGCCTGTTCAATTAGCACAGGCTAATCAGGGACGACACTTCCCGCTTTTATATTTATATATTTTTTTAAAGAAAGTCTCGCCTGGAAAAACAACCAGTCAAGGCGGAACGTGTCGCCCCTGATTAGCCTGTTTGGATTGTACAGGCTAATCTGGGACGACACTTTACGCTCATGCATTTATCCCAGTTTTCAAAGAACGCGGCTCATTTATAGAAAATGCGATATTCCGTTATTTCTTAAGAAGAGGGAAGGTTGCCTCGTTAATTTCAGAAAGGAATAGGACACTCTATATAAAACGCATGGAATAAACCTTTTTTCGATAGCAGTGAAATATAATATAGGACAAATTTGATTCGAAAGAATTACACCATACGAGTGTGTGTTTATAGAGGATTTGAAACACATAAGCAACTTGCAATCGGAACTGGGCAAATGCAACATATTTCTTATGTTTGAAACTTAAACCGCATAGTAGATATCCCACGCCGAAATAACACGTGCTTTGACCTGTTTCAAACAGCAGGACTCTTTTTGCATTCCAGCAAGCAACAAAATCATGAACATTGTTAAATGTGTGCAACAAGGACAACTTTTACGGCGCGACATATCCGTAAGAAGTATGGCGACTAATGTTACATTCACCAACGGTAGTGACGTCGAAACGAAAGATCACTGCAAAGACTGGGCGGAAGCTCAGCACGCGGTATTCCAGCTGGCGCGCCTATTCATCCTGATCTCCTTCCTCACGCCGTGCACCTTCCGGTACCACAGCCTCTTCCTCCGCGTAATGCTCTGCTGCGGTCATATCCTGACACTCATCTGGAGCGCCGTGTTCGTGTGTATGCCGGACTTCGTGATCTGGTGCGGTGCGTTCTCCGTCACTAACTTGGTCCATATCGTCTATCTTGCCTTCACCAGCCTCCCGGACCGATTCTTCAATGCGCTGGATGACATCTATCTGCACGTGTTTAAACCGTTGAAGATTACCCGGAAACAGTTCCAGGGGTTTGCCGAGATAGGCTCCATGGAGCTGCTGAGGAAAGGGGGCTCGTACGCGAAACAGGACCACACGTGTACGGGGTTGAGACTCTCAATGTTGCTTAAAGGAAGGTGAGTGACGCAATCGTTGTCGGATCAGGTACTACCCCGGGTACTCTTAAGTACAAAACAATGTACCCAAGGTACGGAAAATACGCTTTAAGGCACCTTGCCATACACCGGGCTACATTTCAGTGCAGTTTCCGTACCCCGGGTACTTTAAAGAAGTCCTGAGTCGACAATGACCAATCGAGCGTTAGTGACATTAACGAATACATCCGATTAAGATAGTTTGTCTATTAGCATTAAGCCAGAGTGTAAAGTGCAAGTCCCACGGATACTATAGTTCAATAGTATGAGTGTTTTCTGTACATTTACTATTTTGTGGTATTTATGACTGCGTACGGTTTATTCACTTTTTAAGTATGAAAGTTAAGTCGATTTGAAAATAACTTACCATTGATTACGTATAAACAAAAATTCGAAAGTAAGACAACATAGAAATTCCTCTCGCACTTGACTCATTTATCGTACAGCAACATTATTGACAATATACTGTCAGGAAAACATGATGTTAATCACAGCATTTCTTGCGTTATGGATTCTAGAAATCTGATAAACAATTATAGCTTGTCAGTTGCCCCTTTGTTATTGCTTTGATCTAGTATGCATATCACGATTTTATACCACACTCTGGTAGAACCGTTTGCAACAGTGACGGGAATCGAATGTATGTTAACCTTAAAGCGGGACTGTACGATTTTGTCAAATATTTATGAATTTTTATAAAATGTATTAAACATTAGTATACATATATTTCAATATAAATTAAAATAAAAGTTAAGAAGAACATGTGTCGAAAAATGCGAAATAAGCCAGATATTTAAATCTAAAATTGAAATTGGCTTCCAGCCGAATTCGCCAGCATATATATAATACATGTACAATGTGAATCTAAATTTAGTTTTAGTGCAGATTCGTTCATACGACACAAAGGCACAATTGTGTTTCCCTACAAATACGAGTAAAAGTGTCGGCATCGGCTTTAACCAGCGCTAACTTGTCTTTGCTGCATTTTATGAAATTCGTCTTCAAAGTATAATTTTTATTGCCTATTTTGAGTCATCGTAACATAATTTAATCAATATATTAAAATTTAACACATGTAAAAATCGTACAGTCCCGCTTTAACAGATTCCAATACGTCATACGAAATCGATAGGCCTTTGGCGGATGTTAGACATGACATTTATCAGGAGATAATAGCATATCATGTTGCGAGTCTGGCAAGAAAATGAGTGAATTCTAGTGTATATGTTCCCATTTTGAACGCTAATTTCAAGAGGGAGGTTAATAATAGACCATTTCACGTGGAGATCGGAGATCTTCGTAAATATTCGTGGAAACGAGTAACGTGGAGATTAATCTTGTGACAGCCAATCACAACTTGTAGCAAGTTTCCAACACGGAACGCGTCGATTCAAATCATGTCCAAATGAGAACTAAATCGAACATACATACGCGTATTCTATTGGATAAGTATCGCCTTGTTAAAATAGTTCTTTATTCTATTTCGACTATCATACGGTGTATCTTGGACATTAAAACTGACTTTAGGTCATTATATGACGATTCGTATAAATTGTTTACAAATGGACATTCCCAAGCGAATGCAAAGTAATCTATATTTGAACAAGTAGGTCATTATTTAATTATTCCAAGAAACTTATTGTATCATGGTTTATATAGCTACGAGAGTTTTTCTTAACAATACATGACACCTTTACTATCTGCTTATTTCAAAACGTATTAAATTGCATTGTAATAGGTGATTACACTTGCGCTATATGATTTATGAACTTGCCGCAGCTGTCTTATACATTACAGAAAGCGTCGTTTAAATTTCAAGGTTTAGGTGAGTAATTCCTTCCTGGTCTGTGTCGGTACCATATAAACATTTTGTTTTTTACGATGTGAGTTGATTATGAACTATCTATCATTTTCACATATTTAAACATACGTTCGATCAACTGAACTATTCTATGCGGAGACTTTGCTATTCTTAATATAAATGCGTAGGTGAGACATATGAACGGATCAATGGGAACTGTTTCGGGCCCGATTGCTTTCGTTTACAAACAATATACTTCATGTTATTTATACTTGTAAGCAGTTTATGATAGGTGTATATAAATACGATATGTTCAATAAATTTAGCAACATCTGAAATCCTTAATTGCAGTATGGTTGTGACCACAAGTGGTAAGCGTGTGGCTATGATAACAATTAGTAAAAACATGATGTTAAATGAAAAATAATCAAATTATAACTAAAAATCAACTTATAAAAAAAAATCACTATCGGGTCAAATCGACGACGTGTAGGTCACGTGAGTTGTGCATTAGTATTATTTCTTGAAACTTGACCCAGCATTTGTAAAACATATTGAAATTTCTGCGTTTAATAAGACGGAGTTCATGGAAATTGCTGCACGATTGATAAAGTAATGGCTGTTCAAAGCGATTCACCCTATTTTCGGGTCATTTTGAGTTGGATACCTTGTTATATATATATATTTAATAGTGAATTTTTTTCTTCAGTTATAATTTAATTATTTTTCATTCAAAATGATGTTTTTACTAATTACTATCATAGCCACATGCTAACTACCTGTGGTTGTGACATAGTTGTTTGTGTACACGTTGGTACCAGTGTAAGAAGCTGCAAACTAAATTGTGTGCGGCGAAACTAATTTATCTTATAAAAGATAAATCAGACAAAAAATACTTTGCTTAAACTGTGTATAAGCATTCTTTCGTGTTCTTGTTATAAATTATTTTAAACATGACTTACGAATATGGTATTTTTTCTGGTTTTCTGATGCACTATTTTACGTATTCCACTTGTTACATTCATTTGCTATCATTCCTGCATATGCAAGACATTTAATAATTCAATGATTGGTCACAAACCGAGCACAAAACATCATAACATTTAAAAACTAATCGCCTGTATTCTCAGAGAAAGACCACGATCAGCTACGTGTGACGCACGGAGTGTGGCTTTCGTAATAGGTCGCAAGGCAGTGGGTACTTAGAATAGTTTTATAATGGGTTGGTTTGTATTGTTAGTTAGTTATATCGCTATATCATGAAATGTTATTAAAAATAACAGTTCTCGGTATATTTGTATATTTGTATATTTTTTACAGACTGAAGGTTTCGTATGATGACGTATATCTCCATTCTGTGGACGTGAACCAGTTTGTAGACTCGCCGGAATACGACACTCGTAATGAAACATTCACGGGAGGAAAGTACAAGGTAACAGTTGTGAACCGTAATGAAACATTCACGGGAAGAAAGTACAAGGTAAGAGTTGTGAACCGTAATGAAACATTCACGAGGGGAAAGAACGAGGTAACAGATGTGGACCGTAATGAAACATTTACCGGAGGAAAGTACAAGGTAACAGATGTGGACCGTAACGAAACATTCACTGGAGGAAAGTACAAGGTAACAGTTGTGAACCGTAATGAAACATTCACGGGAAGAAAGTACAAGGTAACAGTTGTGAACCGTAATGAAACATTCACGAGAGGAAAGAACGAGGTAACAGATGTGGACCGTAATGAAACATTTACTGGAGGAAAGTACAAGGTAACAGATGTGGACCGTAACGAAACATTCACTGGAGGAAAGTACAAGGTAATGTGGACCGTTAATAAACATTCACTGGAGGAAAGAACAAGGTAATAGATGTGGACCGTAATGAAACATTCCCTGGAGGAAAGTAAAAGGAAACAGATGTGGACCGTAATGAAACATTCACCGGAGGAAAGTACGAGGTAATAGTTGTGGACCGTAATGAAAGATTCACAGGAGGAAAGTACAAGGTAATAGATGCGGACCGTAATGAAACATTCACAGGAGGAAAATACAAGGTAACAGATGTGGACCGTAATGAAACATTCACTGGAGGAAAGTACAAGGTAATAGATGTAGACCGTAACGAAACATAAACTGGAAAAAAATACAAGGTAATTGATGCGGACCGTAATGAAACATTCATTGGAGGAAAGTGCAAGGTACTAGGTGTGGACCATAATGAAACATTCACTGGAGGAAAGTACAAGGTCATAGATGTGGACCGTAACGAAACATTCACGAGAGGAAAGTACAAGGTAATAGATGTGGACCGTAATGAAACATTTACTGGAGGAAAATACAAGGTAATCGAGGTGGACCGTAATGAAACATTTACTGGAGGAAAGTACAAGGTAATCGATGTGGACCGTAATGAAACATTTACTGGAGGAAAGTACAAGGTAATCGATGTGGACCGTAATGAAACATTCACGAGAGGAAAGTACAAGGTAATAGATGTGGACCGTAATGGCACATTCACGAGAGGAAAGTACAAGGTAATCGATATGAACCGTAATGAAACATTCACGAGAGGAAAGTACAAGGTAATAGATGTGGACCGTAATGACACATTCACGAGACGAACGTACAACGTAACAGATGTGGACCGTAATGAAACATTCACAGGAGGAAAGTACAAGGTAAAAGATGTGGACCGTAACGAAACATTAACTGGAGGAAAGTAAAAGGTAATCGATGTGGACCGTAATGAAACATTTACTGCAGGAAAGTACAGGGTAATATATGTGGATTGTAATGAAACATTCACGAGAGGAAAGTACAAGGTAATAGATGTGGACAGTAATGAAACATTTACTGGAGGAAAGTACAAGGTAATCGATGTGGACCGTAATGAAACATTTACTGGTGGAAAGTAAAAGGTTATTGATGTGGACCGTAATGAAACATTCACTGGAGGAAAATACAAGGTAATAGATGTGGACTGTAATGAAACATTCACGAGAGGAAAGTACAAGGTAATCGATGTGGACCGTAATGAAACATTTACTGGAGGAAAGTACAAGGTAAAAGATGTGGACCGTAATGAAACATTCACTGCAGGAAAGTAAAAGGTAATAGATGTGGACTGTAATGAAACATTCACGAGAGGAAAGTTCAAGGTAATACATGTGGACCGTAATGAAACATTTACTGGAGGAAAGTACAAGGTAATAGATGTGGACCGTAATGAAACATACACTGGAAGAAAGTACAATGTAATAGATGTGGACCGTAATGAAACATTTACTGGAGGAAAGTAAAAGGTTATAGAGATGGACCGTAATGAAACATTCACTGGAGGAAAGTACAAGGTAATAGATGTGGACTGTAATGAAACTTTCACTGGAGGAAAGTACAGGGTAATAGATGTGGACCGTAATGAAACATTCACTGGAGGAATATACAAGGTAATAGATGTGGACCGTAACGAAACATTCACTCGGAGGAAAATACACTGTAACAGATGTGGACCGTAACGAAACATTCACTGGAGGAAAGTAAAAGGTAACAGATGTGGACCGTAATGAAACATTCACTAAAGGAAAGTACAAGGTAATAGTTGTGGACTGTAATGAAACATTAACTGGAGGTAAGAACAAGGTAATAGATGTGGACCGTAATGAAATATTCGCTGGAGGAAAACATAAGGTAATAGATGTGGACCGTAACGAAACATTCACTCGGAGGAAAATACAAGATAACAGATGTGGACCGTAATAAAACATTCACCGGAGGAAAGTACAAGGTAATAGATACGGATCGTGATGAAACATTCACTGAAGGAAAGTACAAGGCAAAAATTGCGGACCGTAATGAACTATTCAATGGAGGAAAGTACATGGTAACATATGTAGATCGTAATGAAACATTCATTGGAAGAAAGTACAAGGTAATTGTTTTGGACCGTAATGAAACATTTACTGGAGGAAAGAACAAGGTAATAGTTGCGGATCGTGATGAAACATTCACAGGAGGAAAGTACAAGGTAATAGATGTGGACCGTAATGAAACATTCACTGGAGGAAAGTACAAGGTAATAGTTGCGGATCGTGATGAAACATTCACATGAGGAAAGTACAAGGTAATAGATGTGGACCGTAATTAAACATTCACTGGAGGAAAGAACAAGGTAATGGTTGCGGATTTTAATGAAACATTCACAGGAGGAAAGTACAAGGTAATCGATTTGGACCGTAATGAAACATTCACTAGAGGAAAGTACAAGGTAATCGATGTAGACCGTAATGAAACATTCACTGGAGGAAAATACAGGGTAACAGATGTGGACCGTAATGAAAAATTCTCTGGAGGAAAGTAAAAGGTAATAGATGTGGACCGTAATGAAACATTCACTGGAGGAAAGAACAAGGTAATAGATGTGGACTGTAATATATTTTCACTGGAGGAAAGTACAGGGCAATAGATGTGGACCGTTATGAAAAATTGACTGGAGGAAAATACATGGTAACAGATGTGGACCGTAATGACACATTCTCTTGAGGAAAGTACAAGGTAATAGTTGTGGACCGTTATGAAACATTCACTGGAGAAAAGTACAAGGTAATAGATGTGGACCGTAATGACACATTCACTGGGTAAAGTACAAGGTAATCGATGTGGACCGTGATGAAACATTCACTGGAGGAAAGTACAAGGTAATAGATGTGGACCGTAATGAAACATTCACCGGAGGAAAGTACAAGGTAATAGATGTGGACTGTAATGTAACATTTAAAAGAAAGTGCAAGGTTTTAGATTTGGACAGTAATGAAACATTTACTGGAGGAAAGTACATGGTAATAGATGTGGACCGTAATGAAACATTCACTGGAGGAAAGTACAAGGTAATAGATGTGGACCGTAATTAAACATTCACTGGAGGAAAGTACAAGGCAATAATTGCGAACCGTAATGAAATATTCAATGGAGGAAAGTACAAGGTAACAGATGTAGATCGTAATGAAACATTCATTGGAAGAAAGTACAAGGTAATAGTTTTGGACCGTAATGAAACATTCACTGGAGGAAAGAACAAGGTAATAGTTGCGGATCGTAATGAAACATTCACAGGAGGAAAGTACAAGGTAATAGATGTGGACCGTAATGAAACATTCACTGGAGGAAAGTACACGGTAATAGTTGCGGATCGTGATGAAACATTCACATGAGGAAAGAACAAGGTAATAGATGTGGACCGTAATTAAACATTCACTGGAGGAAAGTACAAGGTAATGGTTGCGGATTTTAATGAAACATTCCCAGGAGGAAAGTACAAGGTAATCGATGTGGACCATAATGAAACATTCACTAGAGGAAAGTACAAGGTAATAGATGTGGACCGTAATGAAACATTCACTGGAGGAAAGAGAAAGGTAATAGATGTGGACTGTAATGAAACATTCACTGGAGAAAAGTACAAGGTAATAGTTGTGGACCGTAATGACACATTCACTGGAGGAAAATACAAGGTAACAGATGTGGACCGTAATGAAACATTCACTGGCGGAAAGTACAAGGTCATAGATGTGTACCGTAATTAAACATTCACTGGAGGAAAGTACAAGGTTAACGTTTCGGATCGTAACGAAACATTCACAGGAGGAAAGTACATGGTAATAGATGTGGACCATAATGAAACATTCACTGGAGGAAAGTACAATGTAATCGATTTGTACCGTAATGAAACATTCACAAGAGGAAAGTACAAGGTACTAGGTGTGGACCATAATGCAACATTCACAGAAGGAAAATACAAGGTAATAGATGTGGACGGTAATGAAACATTCACTGGAGGAAAGTACAAGGTAATCGATGTAGACCGTAATGAAACATTCACTGGAGGAAAAAACAGGGTAACAGATGTGGACCGTAATGAAAAATTCTCTGGAGGAAAGTAAAAGGTAATAGATGTGGACCTTAATGAAACATTCACTGGAGGAAAGAACAAGGTAATAGATGTGGACTGTAATATAATTTCACTGGAGGAAAGAAAAGGGCAATAGATGTGGACCGTTATGAAAAATTCACTGGAGGAAAATACATGGTAACAGATGTGGACCGTAATGATCCATTCTCTTGAGGAAAGTACAAGGTAATAGTTGTGGACCGTAATGAAACATTCACTGGAGGAAAGTACAAGGTAATAGATGTGGACCGTAATAACACATTCACTGGGTAAAGTACAAGGTAATCGATGTGGACCGTGATGAAACATTCACTGGAGGAAAGTACAAGGTAATAGATGTGGACCGTAATGAAACATTCACCGGAGGAAAGTACAAGGTAATAGATGTGGACTGTAATGTAACATTTAATGGAGGAAAGTGCAAGGTTATAGATGTGGACCGTAATGAAACATTTACTGGAGGAAAGTACATGGTAATAGATGTGGACCGTAATGAAACATTCACTGGAGGAAAATACAAGGTTATAGATGTGGACCGTAATTAAACATTCACTGGAGGAAAGTACACGTTAATAGATGTGGACTGTAATGAAACATTCACTGGAGGAAAGTACAAGGTAATCGATGTGGACCGTGATGAAACATTCACTGGAGGAAAGTAAAAGGTAATAGATGTGGACTGTAATGAAACTTTAACTGGAGGAAAGTACATGGTAATAGATGTGGACCGTAATGCAGCATTCACTGGAGGAAAGTGCAAGGTAATAAATGTGGACTGTAATGAAACATTCACTGGAGGAAAGTACGAGGTTATAGTTGTGGACCGTAATGACACATTCACTCGGAGGAAAATACAAGGTAACAGATGCGGACCGTAATGAAACATTCACTGGCGGAAAGTACAAGGTCATAGATGTGGACCGTAATGAAACATTCACTGGAGGATAGTACAAGGTAATAGATGTGGACCGAAACGAAACATTCACTGGAGGAAAGTACAATGCAATAGTTGGGGACCGTAATGAAATATTCACTTGAGGAAAGTACAAGGTAACAGATGTAGATCGTAATGAAACATTTACTGGAAGAAAGTACAAGGATATAGTTGTGGACCGTAATGAAATATTCACTGGAGGAAAGTACAAGGTAATAGTTGCGGATCGTAATGAAACATTCACAGGAGAAAAGTACAAGGTAATAGATGTGGACTGTGATGAAACATTCACTGGAGGAAAGTACAAGGTAATAGTTGCGGATCGTAATGAGGTTATAATACACTAATTCCATTTCCCATAGGGTCCCATTATAAAACCGCCAACTTACAAAGCATTTTTCTTATATTTCCTATATATCAAATTTTGCAAAACCGGTATCATTTTTAAGATAAATCTGTCCTCTTTCAATAAATGCACTCAAAAATATATGGTCTCGCAACTTCTAAGAAAGTAAAATTCGCTCAAAGGCAAGCACCCTCGGAAAACAGAGTTTCGGAATTGAAATTTCGACAAAAGCCCCGTACTTCAATAAAAGCACCCCAAACGTTCATCTTTCAACGTAATCCCCAATTAAATGCACCAAAATGTTGCAGACACACATAGGATGCAGGAAATAATTGCAAAAGGCATGGGTGCGATCGCTAAATTGCTTTTAAACCCGAACAGAAAAGAAACTCTTTAGAAATAGGCACTACTTTCGAATGGACCACGGAGGGATACAAAATGATTTAGTGTAGTGTAACCTAATGAAACATTCACAGGAGGAAAGTACAAGGTAATAGATGTGGACAGTTATGAAACATTCACTGGAGGAAAGTACAAGGTAATTGTTGCGGATCGTAATGAAACATTCACCGGAGGAAAGTACAAGGTAATGGATGTGGACCGTAATGAAACATTCACTGGAGGAAAGTACAAGGTTATATATGTGGACCGTAATGAAACATTCACTGGAGGAAAGTACAAGGTAATAATTGCGGATCGTTATGAAACATTCACAGGAGGAAAGTACAAGGTTATAGATGTGGACCGTAATGAAACATTCACTGGAGGAAAGTACATGGTAATAGATGTGGACCGTAATGAAACATTCACAGGAGAAAAGTACAAGGTTATAGATGTGGACCGTAATGAAACATTCACTGGCGGAAAGTACAAGGTAATAGATGTGGACCGTAATGAAACATTCACGAGAGGAAAGTACAAGGTAATAGTTGCGGATCGTAATGAAACATTCACAGAAGGAAAGTACAAGGTAATTGATGTGGACCGTTAAAAACATTCACTGGAGAAAAGTACAAGGTAATCGATGTGTTCCGTAATGAAACATTCACTGGAGGAAAGTACAAGATAATAGATGTGGACTGTACTGAAACTTTCACTGGAGGAAAGTACAAGGTAATAGTTGTGGACCGTAATTAAATATTCACTGGAGGAAAGTACAAGGTAATAGATGCGGATCGTAATGAAACATTCACTGGAGTAAAGTACAAGGTAATAGTTGGGGACCGTAATGGAACATTCACTGGAGGAAAGTACAAGGTAAACGATGTGTACCGTAATGACACATTCAATCGAGGAAAGTACAAGGTAATAGATGTGGACCGTAATGAAACATTCACTGGAGGAAAGTACAAGGTAACAGTTGTGAACCGTAATGAAACATTCACTGGAGGAAAGTACAAGGTAATAGTTGGGGACCGTAATGAAACATTCACTGGAGGAAAGTACAAGGAAACAGATGTGGATGGTAATGAAACATTCACTGGAGGAAAGTACAATGTAATAGATATGGACCGTAACGAAACATTCACTGGAGGAAAGTACAAGGTAATAAATGTGGACCGTAACGAAACATTCACTGGAGGAAAGTACAAGGTAATAAATGTGGACCGTAATGAAACATTCACTGGAGGCAAGTACAAGGTAATAGATGTGGACCGTAATGAAACATTCACTGCAGGAAAGTACAAGGTAATAGATGTGGACGGTAATGACACATTCACTGGAGGTCAGTATAAGGTTATAGATGTGGACCGTAATGACACATTCACTGGAGGTCAGTATAAGGCAATACATGTTGACCGTTATGAAACATTCACTGAAGGAAAGTACAAGGTAACATCTGGGTAACGTAATGAAATCTAACATTGGTATAGCTCGATGTTCTTTACGTGCTTTAAATAACTACATTACATAATAGTTAAAAATTGTATTTAAAGAAAGGAGTGTATTCGTCACGCTCGACTATGTTCATGCATTTGTATAGATTTTGAAGAAACGAACGACGATTTCTCTGATAGAGCCTTAGTAGAACATCATGTGGATTGTATTGTTTTGTTTAAAAACTGTTGACAAGTTTTTGAGACATTTATATTGCTGTTACAAATATGTGGTTAACTATCTTCAGTTGCTACAATTTAAAGTTTGGAACTCTTGCTTTGTAGGTCAATATACGCGCGTCCGAAGACTGCCTTCTATTTGTCTTACCTCAAGCTCGACTTCTAAAATACCTGTCACGTGACTGCACGCTGGAGCACATCTGCAACCAACTGATCGGAAAGGACATCAGTCAGAAGCTTTACGAGATACAAGAGCGCGTGTCTGCGTTTCCGGGCATGGCCGATGGGACCGGAAACCACCGCCGAACGTCAATGGTGCACGTTCGCAATAGTATCGTCTCCAACTCGACTACGAATTTAGCCAATCTGAATTGTCTTCAAGGTGACTATTTATGATCAAATGCGCCAAAGTAATCATCGTTGATCATCATGATCACGACGACGACGACGACGACGACGACGACATTCTCAATAACATCAACATCAGAATTATGAATAGCATCATGATTTATTGTCAAATGTTTTTCAGGTTGCTACAAGCAGCCAAGTAATATGTCGTCTTCCACAACCAACGAATCAACCGTGTGAAATGTGGGATGTGAACAATATGTAAACTGAAAATATGAACCGTGAAAAATGAGTGTTTCAACAACGAAAAACCGTACCGTTCTTAACGCAACCCACTATCTTGCAGGTTGCAACGCTGTTTTATCAATATCAAATTGCGGAACGGTGGTAAATTGACATAAACATGATCAACGATTAATAAATTCGCGAATTTGAGGGAATAATTATGATTCTTAAACTCTGCACTTCTTCCTCTGAAAGCCGTGTATCATGATAATTATCTGAAGTATCATTTGAATAAGATTTCGGCAGTTTTTTAATTTCGTCGTTAAATGCTTTGAATTGATAAATGTAGCAATCGGTACTTAAGAACTTTAGTATAATACAACAATGTAATTTAAGAAAGAAAAAAACTACGAAAAAACAACAACAACATCATCGTTATACAACCATTCGCTCGACTCACTCACTATTGGATTAAAAATGTAACGTCTGAACCACTTTGTTAATCGTTTTATCTCTGTAAACGAATCTACGTTGTTCACAAAATATAACGAAAACAAAAGAATCACTCCACATTATGCATTCGTTTTGCGTTTGTAACGCTTTAAAACTTTATCAATTTTTAATGATGAAACACTATAAACATGTATTTTAGTATGAGTCTACTCAATATTATTATTTCTCTTCCTGATGTTAAGTGTTTTTGTATTTTGCAATATGTGAGAAAAGGCTGAACAGTTGTCTTTTCGACAATCTGCGAACAAGTCCTTTTAATACTCATCGAGTTATACACCTGGCAAGGAGCGTGTCAAACGGACGGACAGACAATCCCACCAATGTATGCACCTTAACTACTTTCGATAAATATAAAATACGTATTTGTTTAATATAGTATGCATCTTGTACATTGACTTTTAAATACTGCGTTGAAGGAGTTCTCCGGAATGAAGAATATATGGGCCTCGCTCTGGGGAAACGGGGCTTAATGCATGTTCGTGAAGTTTCGTCCCAGATTAACCTCTTGCAGTGTGCACAAACTAATCAGGGACGACACTTTCCACTTTTATGGTATCATTCGTTTACAGAAAGTCTCTTCTTAAAGAAAATGCAGTTGAGGCGGAAAGTGTCACTTTACTGACACTTGACGCACATGCATTAAACCCCGTTTTCTCAGAGCAAGACACATTTTATATGTTTGCATGTTTACTGTACCTTGTATGATTGCGTTGAATAAATCGTCATGTATCTCTTCTTTGAATAAGTCGTGTTACTATTTATTTATCGACTAGTTGTTTGCTGGTTCGTGTCTGGTTTCGAGATGAAATGAAACGTTACGCACAAAAACTAATTGGTGTTGTGTTATAATAGAACAGTGTGGTTCTTTATTTAGGAAAATAATTGAAGATAAATGAAACAGAAACTATTCTAATTGAAATATTGTATAAGGGACGTTTATTAAAATAATACATCAGGTTTTAGGCACTGAGTACACATAACGCAATACACAATAATAGAGATACACAATTTTCAATTATGCACAGGCATATACAAATAACATATATTTTTTACTATGATTTACGAACGAAAATTGCATTAGGCTAATATGTTTGTACGATGCTGTAAATGTAATAAATGTTAATTGTTTACTTAACCAAGAGATTTTTAAAGTTGTCCCCAGATACAATTTAGGTAGTATAATCGTATCTCAATTTGAACCATTAAAATAAATTTAGACTTAATTGCCAGCCAAAAAACGTTTAAGTATACGCTATCACTTTTGTTTAATTCCAAATGCTGTTTATATATTGTTTTCTTAAAGTGTTAAATACTGGAGACTCGTCAATCGTTGAAGATCAGGTACCAGTTAACATTATATGTATATATTATGTTTATATAATACAAATTAATGCGGTAAGTCCTCGTTAGAGTAAGCATCACCGCAAACATGATGAATTATATAATAGGCTTCCTGATAGAGAACATAAACCGTACTTGTCGAGGGCCATTACGGAAGGAAATTACCATATTAAACTACTTGCATTGTTAATACTCATTTTTTTTGTACACAATTAGACTGCAATTGAATCGGTATAAGTACTTCTTCTTTCGATTGCATTAACCTCCCGGACGAAGAGTTGACATTTAATAGAGGCCCGAAATAGAAGAACCAATTAACGCGGCGATAATTGCCGAGTGGAGAACCAGTTAGAGAGGACGAGATTTCAATGTGAAATTTCCAAGATATTTTACGCTTTTATCTTTGCAAATGTTTCAAATGTTTTAAACACAATTTAAATATTTTTGATGGAATAAGCCTGTGCAAACAAGTCCCCATCTATCTCAAAATAAACAAATAATTGTGTGCGCAATACAAAGATTTGGCATATAATTTCAATTGAAGTTTAACAGGTTAAAACAGTAGTTTTGAAAACAGTTTTTGAAATGCAAATAACTGATAATTATGGGAAATAAATATGCGCTGTCACACACGCACGCACGCACGCATGCACGCAGGCACGCACGCACGCACGCACACACACACACACACATACACACACACACACACGAACGCACGCACGCACGCACGCTCGCACGCAATTGTTGTCGCGTTACATGATAATCACAAACATGGCATAAGCATAAACATCTCTATTGGTCGTGAGACTGTGTTCTGTGTTAAATCGATATACATAGTTGAAAGCATGTTTTCATTACCAGAGAAGTGTGAAGTTATCTACTTTAATCAGACTAGAACTGTGTAAGAAGGGTCGTCCCTCGGACATTTGTGCATTACATTTTTTTTTATGCTATCATTACGTCTTTGTATTACATATATATTGTTTTAATTCGGCAATTTTAAAGAGATTTGTTTGTTTTCATATAGAGAAGTTTTTCGCGGTTATTATACTAGTATATTTAATCTTTATAATAAAGGTAGCGTCATATTAAAGCCCTATTAACACTCAAAATGAACGAATATTTAGTAAAATATTTCGTTTAATAAAGTTAACCCATACAAAATCAGTGTTCCTTACAGCAATAGCCAACTTTTCAACGTCAGATGTGGTCTGGTAACATACATTTAACGAGATACAAAATGCTCGTTTTTTTGTGGCACAATATATTCCATTTTAATTTCCCGCGACGATATCTTTTTAAACGACACACGAACACTAACATGGTACATGAACATTTTAATTTCCCGCAACGATATCTTTTCATACGACACACGAACACTAACATGCTACATGAACATGTGTTGAATATATTGTCCTTCAAAAACATAAAAAAGAGCATTCTTTATCGTGTTTAATCTATGTTATCAGACCACATATAGCGTTGAAAAGTTAGGCTATTTCTATAAGGAACACTGTTTTTTTTATGGGTTAACCTTATTTGACGAAATATTTTACGAAATATTCGTTGATTTTGTGTGTTAATGGGGCTTTTAGAATCTATTCCTTCGATAAAAAGTAAAATTGAAAAAAAGTATTACAGCAAATATTAGTATTTTAATGTATTGATTAAAAAGATCTAATTTTTATGTCTTAGGCGTCCCAAGCGCATTAGTAGATAGGAAAAAATATTCAAACCATTTACGGCATAAGACATGTTGAGTAAAACTGAACAAAACATAATTTATATGCAATTGTTACAACATAATACCTTTGCAATAAAACATATACACATACAATTATGAATACAGCACATTGTATAATTTTGGTTACAGCTGAAGTTTCGCAAACTATACAAGTCTTTAAAACATTTTGAATTTCGATTTTTAGGAATATAGTCGCAATAAATCAACCATTAATGTATTAATATACATACTCGTTTACAATTCAAAATCTTTAGAACAAAATTAATAAAGTGAAGATAGTCGAAATTTTAAAGGCATTTACAACTCATATAGCGACACTCTGCAATGTAATAATGTATAACAAGATTTAATCATGCGACAAAAAAAGTACTTAAATTGCATATAAAATGTTAATTGGATAATACAAGAGCATAGGACCGAATGTATAGACTTCACTTTAATTTAATGGCAGGAGTAAGGAATCAGTTGTATGCAGCCTGTGATTTAGCTATTTTTAGAAAAATCGATCTGATCTACACGCCGAAATCGAGAGCGCGTATAGATCAGAGTTGGGTGTGTAAACAGTGTGTTTATGAATGAAGTTGGGACGTGTTGCATGTGCTCATGTCTGTTCATTTATTTTGATGCAGTGTCACGGATTGGTAGTTAATGAGGGTAGGTTTGTGAATGCATCCATAATTTTACGGGAAAACAGGTTTGTGCGCTTTGCTATTGAAATGTTGTTGCATTGCATTAATTCATTGTATTGTGGGATATTTTGTCGTATGGATTAGTATAACGGGATCAGTTGACGCCTTTATTCCGTGATTTTTGGACACTTAAAGACGTAGTAAAATCGTATCCTAGTTTTCTTAAATCATGCTGGGAGCAAAAAGGTCAGTATCTTAAGTTATGAGGAATGTTATACAATCTTTGTACTTCAACAGCCAGTTTGTGATTCGCGGATTGGAATTTTATGAGGTTTGTTGAAAGGCTATTTGGAAGTGCTGTTATGTACTTTTTCGAGTTTTATAATATGATTGAACAGGAGATAGTGTTTGCCTTTGTTTGACATGTTAAGTGTTGCTTCCCATTCTTGTAAAAAGTGGACCATTAGAGTTTTTTTAATGGTCTTAGAGGACGTTTGTTGTGTTAGTGTGGTTTTGGGCCTCGAAAATGTATGTATTTCCTGTTTCGTTATTTGAAATGTAGTCGAGTCATGTGTAGGTATGATGGCTATCTAGCATATGCTTATATTGAATGTATGTGTATTTGTGTGGTCGCCATTTATAATCTTTGACCAATATTTGATAATGTTGGTTTTAATATGTACTTGTATCGGGTATCTGCCTAGCTCTGCGAAGAGAATTTAATTGGGTGTTGATTTCCCCGAGTTCGTTATTTTCTTGAGAATTTTTTTTTTTTTTTTTCCAGATTATTTGTGTTTTCGTAGACACTATCTTCAGTGGAATATGTGTGAAATTGGTAGCATTGTGCTATCGAATAAGCATATTTGTAAGTCAAGTGGAAGATCGAGATTGTCTATTTTCTTGTATAGTTTATTTCCGAAATATTTATAAGATTGTACTTTTTCAATTAATGTATTGTTTATTTTGAATGAGTTTTTTTTGCCAAGATCTTTTATTACTGCCAAATATTATATTTTCTACATTAACTGTTAATTTCTATTTTAACATTTATTTAAATCGTCTAATTATGTTAAAACATATGTGGGGAGTCTGCTAAGAGAATAGTGTCATCTGCAAACAGGAGGGAAATTAGGGCGTGCAATTAAATTGTTCTCCATTCTTGTATTGAATTTGGATCCTTTTGTTGTTACTATTATTTAGGTATTCTTGTACGTCATTAAGGTAGTTGGAGAATAAGGGAGGAGTACGATTGTCCCCTTGTCGGACACCCTGGTCGCAAGCAAAGAAAGCTGAATGGTTATTACTTGTTTTAACACATGTTTTGATGTTGTCGTACATATTTTTGATAATGCTTATGAATTTTCCTTGGGAATTGTTGTTTATAAGTTTATGGATTAGTTGTGCCTCTGAGATTATGCCAAAGCATTTATTGAAGTCTACAAGGCCGACACATATTTTACCCATTAAATACTTCATGTTGTTCCGAATATGTTGTCTGCTGTTGTCGGTTTCATTAATAACAAAGAAATGCTGGACCCATAGAAGGTCCCCCTAACGTTGAATTTGTTTGATTGTACTCTCTTTAACTGAAATACTCAGCCAAGTTTAATATGATGCTTGTACACAAAGCTAGTAACCACTGTATTTGTTGTATTTATTCTTATTAAAACAGCTGGACATGTTCTTCGGAAAACAAATCATATGCTATTTTTCATGATTGAATTTTATTTAATTCTACAATATTTTTCAGTTATTGGTCCTCTTATGCTATTGGACCTTGACCACAATATTAGGAGTGATCTCATTTCACGTGTCACAAATTGTCAAACGAGGAAGTAGTTCACACGCTTTTGGTCCCTGCAATGACATGACACCAGTAATACACACAACGTTGCAAATGTTTACACGTATGGTAACTCCCAAGCGATGTCTCTGATTTGTAACAAAATAACAGGAGCACAATGCTTCATGGGGCATTAATTATTCCTTGCTAGGCAAGTCATTGATGTCTATATCGCAGTGTTATCGATATAAATCAGTTTATTTTCAAAGTCGACCCAGAACGCGGTCACCTCATGTCCACTGCCATGCCGAGGAAAATCTATGAAGTGGTCTTTGTGTATTAATTTGTCTGCACCAGGTATACCATCCACACAGTGATAATCATATAATAGTGCCAACGTGATGTGTTTTCCTCTTTTGATTGCTTCTTCGTTTGCCATATGGACCGCAATACACCATTCATTGGATTCACCGCAATCTAAACTCTCAACAAACAAAACACATCTGCTGACGTGGATAGCGTTTCCAATAACACTACACAGGTTCAAACCAGGAATTATGTCTTCTTGACTGAACACTTTGTAACCAAGTTCACTCAGTTTGGGAATGACAGTGTCCGCAATGAATTCCTGTACCTCGTAAGAATACGCCAAATATACGTGATATTTATACGACCAATCATTGGAATCTTCAATGATGGTATACCCTTTTCGCAAACGCCGTTTTCTATTTCGGACGTAGAACCAGTATTTTAGTTTCCATCGAAATTTATACACTAACGTACCGACAGTTATGTTTAACAAAATAATCCCAATTACCCCACTAACCAAAGAAATTATTGCAACCTGAGCTTTTCAGGATGAACATGTGTTTCCAAAATGATTTATGAATGATTCAAAATTTGTGACATTGGTGACTTCTGTTCCTTTGCATGTAAACTGTAGAATATATCGTTGATTCCGAACGGCTTCAGCCACGCTATTCATGAATTCCACGCCACTATCATCGTTACAGTCACATAGAAAATCATTGTTTCTCAGATCAACGACTGTTCCGTTTATGTTGTTAACATTGTTTCCAATACCGTGTAAAATCTGTATAAAATCCGCCAGAGTTAAAATGCAATTTTGTGAAAGATTAAGCACTTTGAGTTTTCTAAAATTATCTGCATAAGCGCTTAACCAATTAAGTTTGTTTTGTGACAGGTCCAAGTATGTCATTTCGATCTGATTTTTAAAAAGACTATAATTTAATCTCTTAAGTTCATTTCTTGACATATCCAGATGTTTAAGCTCAATATTATTTTCAAATAAATCACCATAATTTGTCATCACATGGCTAAGATAATTTCTAGACAGATCTAGAAACTGAAGATAACGAAGACCCGTAAACACAGTTGGATCAACGTCGGAACACAGATTGGAACTCAAGTCAAGATGTGTAAGGGATATAGACTCAGGAAATGGATACGGCAAACGGTTTAAGACATTAACCGTTTTTAAAGAATTATTCTTAGACAAGTATCCGTATATGCCTAGCCCCATGAAACTAGAATGCACATCAAGTGTTTCAAGTTTAGGTGGCAAAACAGCATTGACAAAGCCTAATTCAAAATTACACGAAAGGTCCAAAACGTTCAGAATTTTGACGCCATCAAATGCCAGCTCTGAGATTAAATGAACATTGCAATGAACTATCGAAAGTTTCGAGACATGTTCCAAACTTTTAAGCATTTCATTGCTAATATGTACGATATTACAATAGTCATGAGCCTGCCATGGTGGATCTATTAAATCGCCAGAAATGCGAATGTTTTTCAATTTAGGCATTGTTTTAAACTCTCCACCAAAAGCTACAAGTGGCAGACCATCTATCCAGATTTCCGTCAGCGTGGGTACATTGGCCCACAGCTTATTCGGATAGCCCTCTTTTGCATTATATATATTTGTGGTTCCATACATCCGTAATATTTTTGGAGAAGTCAAATTCTTAAAGAGGTTTGAATCAGTCAAACCTGTAAAAGGCAGGTTGTGGTTGTTTGAAACGTCAAGTTCCTCTAGAG
Organism: Dreissena rostriformis; assembly: GCA_007657795.1. Classification (NCBI taxonomy): domain Eukaryota; kingdom Metazoa; phylum Mollusca; class Bivalvia; order Myida; family Dreissenidae; genus Dreissena; species Dreissena rostriformis. The sequence goes on along the minus strand of VMBQ01007315.1, from coordinate 18,503 downwards.
AATCGAGTCCTGCAAATGTCGTTACGTTGATCACAGATCCTTTCGATCCGTTCATTGATATAGATGAGTTACTCAAATCCAATGTTGTCAAATTATCGAATCCTGCAAATGGCGATGCAGAGTTGGCGGTTAGTCGAGAGAGATTGTTGTTGGATAGATTAAGCTCTATGATGTCACTGTTCGAAACGTTACCAACTGTTGGTACCTCCTTCAATGACTTCGATGAACAATCAACGATAAATCCGTGTGTCGCATTACCCTCGCAGTTACAGGGTCCACATGTTATCTGTGCTGATACCACAAAGTGTTTGACCGTGAGGTGAAACAATGCAAATCGAAGAAGCAATCTTGAAAGCATATGCAGTTCACAGATAGCCATGGTCGATTCCTGTAAGCTTAATCAAATACAGAAATAAATTAGCATTTTCGCGACTATAACCTACATTCAAGTTACAAAAGTGGTCCTTGACAGCTACATTGAAACATGCACAAGAATGTTTGGTTTATAATTGCACAACTAAATATGTTTTATAACGTTACATCGCTTTACTCAGTGCTGTATTATAAAATGTTGTTTTCCAGCAGTAGAAGATATAGTGTGCAAATAATGATTTCGATTTTTAATCCAGAAGCGTGTTCAATCTTATAACTTAATACACCAAGTACTGGTTCTACCCAAAAAAACGGTAAAGAGAGTGTCTCCATAAGCCTAATGCTTTAGATGCAAATGGGCCTAAGTTTAAAAAGGTTTAAATTAAAACAAAATATCAAAGAAAATCTCATAACATACCTAAAAACTGATGATCTTTATTTCAATTTTATTCAAAGTTATTCCGTATAACAAACTATTTATGTGCTAGTCACACACGCATTTGATATAATCAACCTCTTTAGAACTATCTTATATCTTGATAACTTGTGGTTCATTCCGTTTGATGGTGCATGACATCAGCAGATTCAAGTGTACTCCACTTAACACAGTGAATGCAGATGTCAACAAAATACAAATATAGAAACTCACGTGATTGCACGTGATAATAATAATAAAACAACGGATTTGTCATCGTCTTGTGATTTGAAAACCTGAAACTGATAAAGCGTTACAAATAAAAAAAACGAGTTATTTATAACTAAGAAATCGCAGCTCATATACAAGCATGTAATAAGCGCATGCGCACTCACGCTAAAACGCATACGCATACGATATAGGTAACCTTGAAACATGCAGAGGATATGAACAAACAAGGAAAATGCAGACGAGTTACTAGTTTCATACAATTGATTTAACTCATCAATTAAACATTGGTCATATGCCCTACACTTGTTTATCTTATATTTTATTAAAATTATTAGCATATCTTACCGATCAAATAGTTTCAAATAAAAGAAAATATGTAAAACGGGTTAAAGTTTAATCCGGGTTTAATGTTATACGGGTGTAATGCTTCGTTTTTTTGTAGAAATGACGTATGAAAAAACAAACAGATATTCTGTCAATTTGCAAATACAAAGTTATATGTTTGTCGTGTTACAAATAGTAAACGTTAAACAAAAATGTTAACCGTTTTCAAAACATGGATTAAAATGGTTGATTAAACATTGATAAGTTTTCCTACGCTTGAAAACCTTGTATTTTATTTTTACATTACCCTTACCCTGATCTTTATGAATACGTATATTTATTCTGAAAACATGTCAGGTTAAGGAACATACTGATAAAGAATCTTGTACATTGTAACGCGTCCAAGTAGATTTGTATAAGTTGTGGAAAGCATTTAACTTGTAACACACGTGATGGCACTAATCCAAAATAGATTTGTATAAGATGTGGAACGCATTTAACTTGTACCACACGTGATGGCACTAATCCAAGTAGATTTGTATAAGTTGTGGAAAGCATTTAACTTGTAACACACGTGGTGGCACTAATCCGAGTAGATTTGTATAAGTTGTGGAACGCTTTTAACTTGTAACACACGTGATGGCACTAATCCGAGTAGATTCGTATGTGGAACGCATTTAACTTGTAACACACGTGATGGTACTAATCCGAGTAGATTTATATTAGTTGTTGAAAGCTTATAACTTGTAACACACGTGAAGGCACTAATCCAAGTAGATTTGTATAAGTTGTTGAAAGCATACACCTTGTAACACACGTGATGGCGTAAATCCAAGTAGATTTGTATAAGTTGTGGAAACCATTTAACTTGTTACACACGTGCTGGCATTAATCCAGCGCATAATGCTAATAGAATGAAGTGTATCGGCTCAATGTTGGTAAGCAAAACAACATTTATTCATTTTGCACTGTGATGTCCAGATATCTGGCTGTATAAGATTGAATCATATATAGAAAACACTCTTTGTATTGATTTGGATATTTTCGGTTATATAATTATCATCTTTTTAAATTTAAGGATTGCACGTCAGAGGGGTATGGTACACAAGTCCCAGGCGGGGTTAGACATTCAGGTTATCGTGGGGGGTGGGCACACGTCAGAAGGGCGAGGCACATGACTGGACTGTCGTTGGGGACACAACTCATAGGCGGCGTCAGACATGCATGCTTTCGTGGGTGACACAAGTCAGACAAGGTTGTCGTGAGGGACACACATAAAGGGGGGGGGGTCACACATACATGCTGTAGTATGAGAGATATTCATGCTCTCGTTTGGGGAACACAAGTCAGAGTGGTGTCAGACAAGAATGCTGTCGTGGAGGACAAAGATCAGAGGGGGCGTCAGACATTACTGTCGTAAGGGACTCAAGTCTAATGGGGCGTCGGACATTGTTTTCGTGAGGGACACATATCAAATGGGTTGTCAGAAATTGCTGTCTTGAGGGACACAAGTTAAAGGGGTCGTCAGGCATTGCTGTAATGAGGGACACAAGTCAGAGGGGACTTTAGACATTATTGTCGTGAGAGACACACGTCAGAGGGGGCATCAGACATTGCTGTCGTGAGTGACACAAGTCAGACGGGGCGTCAGACATTGCTGTCGTGAAAAACACAAGTAATAGGCAACTTCAGACATTACTGTCGTGGAGGTCACAAGTCAGAGGGGGCGTCGAACATTGCTGTCGTGAGGGACACAAGTCAGAGGGAACTTCAGGGATTACTGTCGTGAGGGACACAAGTCAGATAGGGCGTAAGACATTACTATTGTGAGGGACACACGTCAGAGGGAGTGTCAGACATTGCTGTCGTGAGGGGCACAAGACAGAGGGGGCGTCATACTATGATGTAGTGAGAGACACAAGTTATAGGGGACGTCAGACATTGCTGTCGTGAGAGACACAAGTCAGAGGGAACTTCAGAAATTACAGTCGTGAGGGACACAAGTCATAGGGGACGTCAGACATTACTGTCGTGAGAAACACAAGTCATAGGGGGTGTCAGACATTGCTGTCATGAGAGACACAAGTCAGAAAGGACGTCAGTCATTTTTGTCGTGAGTGACACAAGTCATAGGGGACGTCAGACATTGCTATCGTGAGGGACACAAGTCAGAGGGGACGTCAGACATTGCTGTCGTGAGGAGCATAAGTCAGAAGGGACGTCAGCCATTGCTGTCGTGAGGGACACAAGTCATAGGGGACGTCGGACATTGCTATCGTGAGGGATACACGTTAGACGGGACGTCAGTCATTGCTGTCGGGAGAGACACAAGTCATTGAGGACGTCAGACATTGCTATCGTGATGGACACAAGTCAGAGGGGACGTTATATATTGCTGTCGTGAGGGACACAATTCAGAGAGGACGTCAGACATTGCTGTCGTGAGGAACACAAGTCNTATCATCTGACTCGTCGATCTACTATGGCGATGGAATATATATAATTGTAATTGTTATCATCTGACTCGTCGATCTACTATGGCGATGGAATATATATAATTGTAATTGTTATCATCTGACTCGTCGATCTACTATGGCGATGGAATATATATAATTGTAATTGTTATCATCTGACTCGTCGATCTACTATGGCGATGGAATATATATAATTGTAATTGTTATCATCTGACTCGTCGATCTACTATGGCGATGGAATATATATAATTGTAATTGTTATCATCTGACTCGTCGATCTACTATGGCGATGGAATATATATAATTGTAATTGTTATCATCTGACTCGTCGATCTACTATGGCGATGGAATATATATAATTGTAATTGTTATCATCTGACTCGTCGATCTACTATGGCGATGGAATATATATAATTGTAATTGTTATCATCTGACTCGTCGATCTACTATGGCGATGGAATATATATAATTGTAATTGTTATCATCTGACTCGTCGATCTACTATGGCGATGGAATATATATAATTGTAATTGTTATCATCTGACTCGTCGATCTACTATGGCGATGGAATATATATAATTGTAATTGTTATCATCTGACTCGTCGATCTACTATGGCGATGGAATATATATAATTGTAATTGTTATCATCTGACTCGTCGATCTACTATGGCGATGGAATATATATAATTGTAATTGTTATCATCTGACTCGTCGATCTACTATGGCGATGGAATATATATAATTGTAATTGTTATCATCTGACTCGTCGATCTACTATGGCGATGGAATATATATAATTGTAATTGTTATCATCTGACTCGTCGATCTACTATGGCGATGGAATATATATAATTGTAATTGTTATCATCTGACTCGTCGATCTACTATGGCGATGGAATATATATAATTGTAATTGTTATCATCTGACTCGTCGATCTACTATGGCGATGGAATATATATAATTGTAATTGTTATCATCTGACTCGTCGATCTACTATGGCGATGGAATATATATAATTGTAATTGTTATCATCTGACTCGTCGATCTACTATGGCGATGGAATATATATAATTGTAATTGTTATCATCTGACTCGTCGATCTACTATGGCGATGGAATATATATAATTGTAATTGTTATCATCTGACTCGTCGATCTACTATGGCGATGGAATATATATAATTGTAATTGTTATCATCTGACTCGTCGATCTACTATGGCGATGGAATATATATAATTGTAATTGTTATCATCTGACTCGTCGATCTACTATGGCGATGGAATATATATAATTGTAATTGTTATCATCTGACTCGTCGATCTACTAATTGCAAGATCTTGCTTATTTGTGAGATGACCAACACAGCCAACTATTTCGCACATGAACCTCACATTTTAGACCTCGTGCTCCTCGTGGACTGTTTGTAGTTTCAGAAAGCAGTCATCGTTGAGGCCCGTGCAACAACTTACATTTTTACTTTTATAACTCATTGCGCAATGAAATCTCATAAACTAGTATTGATGAAACGCAATACTGAGAAAAAATGACATGGAAGAAACGCAGAACCACTTAAAGTCTGATGATCAGCGAGCTTGAGGTAATACAATAAAAATGGTAGTGATAATGTTTAATAATTTACATAAGCATCGTATTGACGGAGAAAAGTTCAATTATACACTTTTTCACTCCATGATAAAAACTTTCATTATGCGAATATATTCCTGGCAAATACCCAATTTGGCGTGGTAAGTACCCGATCGGGAGTGATATTGGTTTCTGAATGTACATAAACATCGTTTTGACGAAGAAAAGTTCATGTGTACACGTCGGTAGGATAATAACTTAGGAGTTTCATTATGCGAATATATTCCTGGAAAATACCCAATGGGGCGTGGTTAATATTTGGAAGGTTTGTGTGGCTCATACGACACATGGGCACGATTGTTCTTCTGTTTAGCAATCAGTTTGATATGATGTAAAACTCCAAATAACATAAAAGTGAGACTGTACGATTTTGTCAATTTTTTATATGTGTTAAATTGTAATATATTGATAACAATATGTTACAATAACACACAATATGCAAGAAAAAATATACATTGAAGACGAATTTCATAAAATGCAGCAAAGACAAGTGAGCGGTGATTAAAGCCGATGCCGACACTTTTACTCGTATTTGTTAGGAAACAAAATTGTGTCTTTGTGTCGTATGAACGAATCTGCACTAAAACTTAATTTAGATTCACATTGTACATGCATCATGCTGGCGAATTAGGCTGGAAGCAATTTTCGATTTCAGATTTTAATATCTTTTTTTCGCATTTTTCGACACATGTTCTTCTTAACTTTTATTTTAATTTATATTGAAATATATGTATAATATTTAACACATTTTATATTAATTCATAAATAGTTGACAAAATCGTACAGTCTCACTTTAAATCTATGTAACCAGACCACACCTAGCGTTGAAATTTTGGCTATTGCTATAAGGAACACTGATTTTTTATGGGTTAACTTTATTTTTTGAAATATTGTATGACATATTCGTTGATTTTGAGTGTTACTGGGGCTTTAAATTGTGGTCGCGCTGTACGACTATTTGAGACGTGGTAATCACTGTACCTTTGTAAAAACGTCTGTAATTTAACACCTTGTGTATGTAAATAATGGTTACATAAGTGTTGCCATGCAGTTGTTTGCATATATTTGTGTTTGTAGAGTATGTGTGTGTGTTGTGTCTCGTGATTTTGTGATGGCACTGTTTGGTTATTGGTTCATTCTGATCTAGCAACACGTGCCACAGCACGATTGCTTTCCTGGTGCAGCTGATGTGCCACTTTGTTTATACGTTAAATTCGTTGAAAAGTTATGTAAATACGTATCATAAAAACACATGCGTCAATACAAAGAATGCGAATCATGTATTGTATATAAATAACTAGATACATTTGATTGGAATAACAAATGTGAAATTACCCTTGTGTTTTTGCTGAAAATGTTAATTGTAAATATTGTTAATAAATTTTCCTGACAATTTATTGATAAATTAAAAAAAATGTATTTTAAGTTTTTAAGCACTGAATACAATATTGGGTATACTATTATAGTATTGTCTATGTGCAGATATTAACAATTGTGGGTTAAATATCAAATTAGGTATGGACCATGGTGGCCGAACAAAACGGTTGTCATTTCGAGAACTCTGATTAGTCGCTAGATTGTCATTGTATGTAAAGGCCATCGGCTTACATTTCAACGCTGATTGTTTTTTTTAAAAATATATTCTTGTGTTCTTAAACAAAATAACACATTTTCGTCGATATGTCCCTTTATAGACAAAACCCTAGAAATGTAAAATAAAGAATTCAGAAACTTAAAGTGAGACTGTACGATTTTTATATGTGTTAAAATTTTAATATATTGATACAAATATGTTACAATAACACAAAATAGGCAAGAAAAATTATACAATGAAGACGAATTTCATAAAATGCAGCAAAGAAAAGTTAGCGCTGGTTAAGGCCGATGCCGACACTTTTACTCGTATTTGTTAGGAAACAAAATTGTGGCTTTGTGTCGTATGAACGAATCTGCACTAAAACTAAATTTAGATTCACATTGTACATGCATGATATATATGCTGGCGAATTCGGCTGTACAGCCATTTTCGATTTCAGATTTAAATATCTGGCTTATTTCGCATTTTTTGACAAATGTTCTTCTTAACTTTAATTTTAATTTATATTGAAATATATGTATAATAAGTTTTTCACACATTTTATAATTATTAATAAATATTTGAGAAAATCGTACTGTCTCACTTTAATAAATAATTAAATCAAACCACTGCTGAACAGGTCAACGTGTTAAGTTGAATGTTTGTTATACTGCAAGTGATTACGCGACCCAAAGTTATAATTCCGATAAAACAATCATCGTTTTTAGTGTTTAAAATGCGTTTTTTTCTCAAAAATATTTAAGAAACTGTATTACCAATGGTATAGTGAAACAAACCGTAAACAAGTAATCTATCCAAATAAAGCTTATCTCGTCACAACGGGCCTCCACAAGTAACGTCTGTAATCAGCGACTCGTTCACGAGTTCCTTGAGAACCACGTGCTATTATAGAGCCCTTAGTGAAACATGTATTACAAAGCTACCGTTTTCCGACTTATCAGATACAAGAAATCGTTGCATATATCCTACACACTAGCAGGTAGGCACATGTATATATATAACGCACAATCCCCTCGTGCGAAACTAGCGACGTAATGGCCAATTACACTTGTTTTCTTCTGTACTTCATTGTTTTAGACGAAGCCAAAATCTGAGTAATTAAGCCCAGGTATGCTATGAATATGATAATGAGTCGATCTTTCTATGGCATTTTCAAACAATATAAAAAATCCCTGAAAACATGATTAAATACCTTCGTTGGATTGTGCAGGCATTATAATTTTATAACTTTAAATGTTTTATCTCTGTTTTTTACCAAGTTTCCTATGTTAGAAACTATTTACTTACATTATTACGTGTAATTGATCTGCATCGTATTTTAATATTATTGATCAAATATAGCAAAATATTGAAATAATATGTCAGTTATTTTCCAAAAGCTCAACACACCATTCATTTGTTGTCTTTTATTCTCCTAATTTAAGTACACACTTTTGCATTTAATGTTTCATTGTAATGTTTAACATGTCCTCTGCTAACTAGTTTCTCGTTTTCTGTTAGTAATCTTGAACATTATATTCATTGCGAGTTTTCTATTTCATTGCAAATATATTTCTTATACACTTTGATGGTATGCCCCTTTTCAAGATGTTATTTCCATTTTTGTTCATTACATGAGATACGTCCATTGTAAAAATTACAGGATGTGAAGTTGTAGGATTCGGGGATACACAATTATAGTTTCCATTATGATTGTCACCAACACATAAATGCATGAACGATCTATTGCTCACTGTACCATCCATACAGGTATACATAACATGAAATCCATATGTCCATAAAGCTGAACAGCTTTCAAAAACATAGCATAACGTTCTGATGCTTGTATACTGTCTGTCACAAAATGGGCAAAAGGGAAACGACAGCCAGTGAGTCCTAAAAACAGGAGTTGTAAAACATGTGTGCCCAACTTTTTGTCAGTAGGGCCGTTCCTTAGTGTATGGCACATATCACCTTCTTCTCCTAGTTCGATAAATTCCACTAACTCAACTACATCTCCATTCTTATTTATTTGAATGTCACTTTGTATGCTCATTTCATCAACAATAATACCCCCAACTAATCCTTCTTCAGATCAGCTTCTTCTCTGTGCCTCATGAAACATCCATTCAAACATGGAATGATCAAAGTCATACTCCTGCTTTAGTCTAATCTTGTACACGAAAAGGGTTAATGGTGAAGAAAGGATTAACATTTAAGAGTTTATAAGTATTTGGTAACTATTAGGGCGCTAATGTCGATTTGCAAACATGTTCCTATAAAGGATTGTGACCATCTTCGACCCCTAGGGCCTCGTGTAAAGTTTTTTTTGATTGCTCAATAAATAAGTAAACTAGCTCTTGATATATATTTTTCAGTTGGTGTTTTATTCTGTTTACGTTTAGTTCATCGGAATCGGTGTCATTTGAGAGATATTCATTTTCTTTGTCTTTAGTGGAAGCATTACTTTTTCTGCACATTTTGCATGTCAGAGTCTGTGCTGTGAACGGAACAAGTTCATTGCAAGATAGGGAACGCATTGTTCGAACACATGTTGCATTACTGTTTGTCTAGAAATGTTCAANAAGCATGGTTTTATAATGTTTTAGTAATAACGATTTTATAACGATCATTATTATTTTATTTATTAACAACTGTCGTTGCTAAGAGCATATTTTTTTCAAGCGTGCAAATCTCTCAATTTGTGCAAGTAACAATTAATTTGCTGCCTTTAAGTTCCATGTTCATCCATTCCTTGCAAAAAAACTACATATTTTTATATGTTAACATGAAGCTGGAATACAAATAAGCTAGATATATGTTTTGTTATCTGGAATAAACATATTTTCGATCTTGCTAACGCCTAGTTTGTTCGACAACCTATATGATTACCTTTATTATCGTTTCTTTCTTTTTAATTTTGCAATAAGAGCAATCTTATACAGTAAATAGGTTGAAGACAGCATGAAAATTTAAAAAAAAAATATCAACACATCCTGATTTCGAGGAACGCAAAAGACACATCGAGATCTTCACACACAAATCTACCAAAGTAATATATGGAGAAAATATTTTGAACGCTTTGGTGTCCGTTTTCATAAATATTGCAATCAGTATAATTCGTATGACGGGTTGATCGTTGCAGTTTCGATTGGTCAAAAATACTATCGTTTTCTTATGTGGATTACTTATCTTTTTACCAAAATGATAGGTTTGAACCTGAATCCATTTGTTTTGAGTTGAACATCATTCTCGATTCATTATGCAAATATGTCAGGTGCGCAGGTTTAAAAAAAAAGGTCAAGACATGAGGTACAAAGCCCGTGCGAACCGATTAGTAATAGTTTGTGCCCAAACAAGATAGCCATTATTGTGAATAATTCATAGTTTGATAAATTATATATTTGAATCATGACGATTCAAATATATAATTTATCAAACTATGAAAAAAAACCTGTGTGGGCTCGCTCGCTTTTTTTAACGCGACACTTCACGGGTCTCATGTACATCGACAAGTGGAATTTTCTTATGATGATTAAAAACTGGATAGTATACATGTGTTCACAATTGTTTTCATTATACATACACATTTATTTACAAATTAGATTGTAATATTACACATTTATTAATATAGTTGAATCTATTTTTATTGATCAAGCTGGCATGTATATTCATAATATATTTCATATTGTATTGAATATAACGGTTAAAGGCGTATTTGAATATACAGCAAAATATCACTATGTGTTTGCTGAATTATGAAGGGAATAAAATATACAGTTAAAAACTCATAGTCACCTTACAGGTTATTACAACAAAAGCTACGAAGGCATATTTCCAATACCACATATGACAGAATACCAACGTAGTCACATTTTGCCATCAATTTAATGTATATGTAATTTCCTGTATGTAACGTTATACTAACACATTAATTAAGTTTGTCAGATACTTTCTCAGATTTATTAAAGCACGTATACTGTTGTACAAATTAATTTCTTTTCTGTTATAACGCATTATTATAGGACTCTTTGCAATATACACGAGTCATTTTTCACAGACACAACCATAAATTGCTGACGGCGAACACTAATTTTATATTATACAATTCCATTATATTTTTGTATTATTCACAGGCACATTTAAACAATGCTGCATGGGCAAACATTTAAATGTCAACACAAAATTGATGCTTTGTACAATGAAATGAATATATTGACACATGATTAATTGCACTATTTTAATTTAATCTTAATGAAAATGAGAAGTGGATGGTAAAATATGACAGTTGCTTTATACATCATGTTATCTTGGAACATGACCCACGATTGTATTAGATCTGTCCAAAAAGGAGTGCAGTTGCTTACTTTTGTGATTCATGTTTTGAATATTGTACAAGCTTCTTTAAATCTAGACGTAAATGTTTAATGTAGAACTAATTTCCATTTGAGATTGTAGTCATGTTAATTTCATTGTTTGAATAATATCGATGTGAATAATTTTGCCCCCCCCCCTCCATTCAATGAGCTGGAAATTGTGTTATTTCGATGATAACAATTATTCAGTATATACTAGATTGTCGTTTAATGTTCGATTTCAATGTACCAAAACATAACGACCACGACGAGACTCGAACTCGCAATCTTCTGATTCGAAGTAAGACGCCTTATCCATTAGGCCACGCGGCCGTGGTAAANCTGATTCGAAGTCAGACGCCTTATCCATTAGGCCACGCGGCCGTGGTAAATTGTAGAAGCTGTGTTTTACATATTTTAGTCGCTGGTATGTTGTAGTATGTTATCGCTAAACTTTGTAGTTTTTTTTTTAATTATGGTATCTAGTTTTTTGGCGGTTTTTTATTTGTCCATATGAATATAGAAGTCGATAGTATGCTGTAGTATGTTGTTTTAGCTCAACTCTGAAATACAAACTGGTTTGAATTACGGTTTCTAGTATTGGGTGTTTTTTTCACATGCGAATATACCAATCGTCGACCAGTCCGTAAAAAAGTGATGTAATTACTATCAAACTTTTATATTTTACCTATACAAAGCCTGCGTGTGTGTTGTCTCGGATATATCTCCGTATCTGCTACTGTACCAGAAACGGATCCATGTCCAGTATTTATTTTATGTCGCTGATATTTTTGAAAATGTCCATGAGTATAATTATTGTTGTCATACATTTTTTAGATGGTAATTTTCAGTTTTAATTTTTCTGAAACCTATAATGTGGTATTCCTGACATACTTTTCTAAAATTGAGCTTACTGCCTCCACCTAATATATACACTTTAGGCATATTGTGTTTATTGTTTATAGAATCCGATGATAGGTTAGGTAGATATATGAATATGTGTTTTGCGAAGATACTTATAGTTCCCCAACCTTTAGTATTCGATACACCTTGTGCTATTGAGCATCTTCTCGTTTTATGTGTGTTGTTTAGTATATATTTGTTAAGGTATTATCAGTGTGATTGGTCTGTAACGTGAAGATAATTACTATAGTTAGAACATATCTGATTATTATCCAAGGCGTTAAATACTTGCGAGTGAAGGTCGACCTGTTCAGAAAGTAGTATTTAACAGTGGAATGGGTCATTCCGTTGTATATTAAAACTAAGCTTTTTCGAAATTGAAAATGTTTGAAAATAAATTAAATTCATTTACATAAAAAGTTGCAGATTGAAATCAATTCATAAATATTTAACAAAATGACACAAATGGTTAAATCTTGGTTCGTGTTATCCTGGATAGTATAAATGATAGCAGATGCGACAACCCACACACTACAAACTACACCGAGTAATTTGCGATGGTGTTACTATTTTAAGGCATGACATCANGTCTATATATAGTGACCAAAAAGTTCCCGCCGAGCAATTTTTACGTGAAGCACAAATACAATATTTCAAAATAATTAAATACATTTGCAATGCAGACAAATAGATCAATTGAAATAGAAATAACTTCAAACTCACCAGGTTGGTAGAATATACTCGAAGTTACTCGAGGTTAATTTAAACAAGTGCAATGTGTGTCTTGCGACAGCTAAAGAGCAAAAGAAAGCATGGTCAGCAATTTGCAATCAATTTCAGCGGGGTTTTATTATTGACCAATACAAATCTTCCATATGTGATTTTTATCATTCTCACTTGATAAAACATTTATGACATCACAGTACATGGCTGGACGCACACAGGACAAGGAACTGAATCCCACACGATAAGCAAATGGACACATACAAGACAAGGGATATAAACGCTAGTTCATGAGACAAAGACACATATAGTAACACAGAGTGACCTATCCTACATATATATATGTATATTAACTAACAGTGAACTACAATCAAACTGTTTATTGAATTAAGCATTTTTAAGATTTAAATTATTGTTGAAATTACAGTAATTTTAACATAATTTATATAGATCAACGTTATGCGAACCACCTTTTGCCATCCAGTGGGCGGAGTCTGTCTACAAATAACAGGTGCATGTGACGTCAGTCTTCAACTTGCCTATCGGTATTCGCATTGGTCCTTTCATTCAGTAACTTAATATTCCCTATAGACTTGTTTTGATTGTTAGTGTTAACAATCTGTTATTTTCACGCATGTGCATACACTGGTTGGCAAAAGTGCTGGTTACTGATCTGGAAAACAATTAAAACATGCATTTGGGTTAGCGGATTAATCCATTTAGAATCCCTAAAAAAATCCTAATTTAACCAATTTATCCAAATTCATTTGTATTCAACCTTTCCCAGTTTTTTTTTGCGGATGAATTGCGTACATTCGTCCCTTCAAAGGATTAATCTCTATGGATAGTCTTGAGGTGATTATGGATAAAATAAGATAAACCATGCGCAGTCCATATAAGGGATGAAAAGGTTTATCAGTGCCGTCAAAATATGAGGCTGCAGGAATAGTTGGTGGTAGTCAGTCTGGTGTTAATAGTGGTAGGACAGCTGGAATAGTTGGTGGTAGTCAGATTTGGTGTTAATAGTGGTAGGGCTGCAGGAATAGTTGGTGGTAGTCAGTCTGGTGTTAATAGTGGTAGGGCAGCAGGAATAGTTGGTGGTAGTCAGTCTGGTGTTAATAGTGGAAGGACAGCAGGAATAGTTGGTGGTAGTAAGTCTGGTGTTAAAAGTGGTAGGACAGCTGGAATAGTTGGTGGTAGTCAGTCTGGTGTTAAAAGTGGTAGGACAGCTGGAATAGTTGGTGGTAGTAAGTCTGGTGTTAAAAGTGGAAGGACAGCAGGAATAGTTGGTGGTAGTCAGTCTGGTGTTAAAAGTGGTAGGACAGCTGGAATAGTTGGTGGTAGTCAGTCTGGTGTAAATAGTGGTTTGACAGCAGGAATAGTTGGTGGTAGTCAGTCTGGTCTTAATAGTGGTAGGACAGCAGGAATAGTTGGTGGTAGTCATTCTGGTGTTGATAGTGATAGGGCAGCGGAAATAGATGGCGGTAGTCAGTCTGGTGTTAATAGTGGTAGGGCAGCAGGAATAGTTGGTGGTAGTCAGTCTGGNACCGTGGTGAAAAAACCGGTTGCGCAACAACCTGCGCAGCTGGTTGAAAAGGTGAAGACAGCCAAGCAGTCCGGTGCGAAGGGGATGGTGCCACCAGTAGCGCAAAAGTCGGCGCAGCCGGTGACACTACCCTCAACGCAGCTGGATACCCAGTGCGAGGATGATTTTAGTATGGACACGGACAGTCGGGGTGACCGAAGAGCTCGGTCGCGGTCAGAGGAGAGGGACGTGTCCCAACTACCCAGAAATAAGGTCCGGAAGGCGCCGACAACGCCTTCGTCGCCAGACTATACCGGACTATCTGGTATGTTGTTAGTGTTATCCAGTTGATAAAGAGCCTGGGGATAACGGAGGATGATGTGGACGCAGTGTGTTCAAGCATGCCGTGATCCCTGGCCTATGGCGTTGTGTTCCCGAACCAAGCTAAGTTAACAGATTTTCTTGCGTCTCACACTTCAAATGAAGTAACATTTAAAAACCACACATAAAAGTTCGAATCATATGGCAAACAGGTGGTGCAATTGCGGGTGCACTGGTTGCCCATTTTTGTTAAAAATGCTGTTCTACGGGAGTTCTTCGGTCAATTTGGAAAGGTACGAGGAATCGAGTGCGAGCCTTTGGTAGCTGAAGATTTTAAAACCGCTTCCGGTGTGCGTCTGGTAACACTTGAAATCTCTCATGAGGCCAGGGCGAAGATTCCGCATTTGGTCGTTTTTGAATGTGGAACCAAGGCCCTGGTGACCATCCGGGGGCGGCCTCCACTGTGCCTTAGATGCATGCATCTTGGGCACATGCGAGGAGACTGCCCCAACTCGGTCACCAAGCGGACAATCTCTTCCGTTGNTTGTGGTAGTCAGTCGGGTGTTGTTGATAGTGGTAGGGCAGTAGGAATAGTTGGTGGTAGTCAGTCTGGTGTTATTGATAGTGCTAGGGCAGCAGGAATAGTTGGTGGATGTAGGTCTGGCTTTGTTGATGGTGGGAGATACATGGACATTTTTGGTGGTGTAAGGTCTACTTCTGGTGGTAGTCAGGGTTCTTGTGTCAGTGGAGGTAATAGTGTTCCTAATTACAGTAGCAATAACTTTGATATGACACCTCTTAGCATAAATCGATCATTCGGCAATCGTCCTTTGATGATAGTCCGTTGCGCTGATGATATGAGTGCAGTTCCTCCGCATGCAGCAATGATTTTACATACAAATGTTATTGATGAGTTGCTCTTGGAGCACCAAGGTAGTATTTCCATTTTTTTGAAGCTTGGCCAAGCAAATTGTTTCTGAAGAAGACCAGGACTCAGGAACATTCAATGGGAAAGGTGGTCGCAAAGTGCTGTCGCCAAGAAGGAAACAATTAATCCTCAGGGCTGTTGGCTATGCTTGTACAGGTATCTCAGGCATGTCTGGTTATGTTGCGGCCGCAATAAATAGTGGAATTAGAAACAGACGAAATAACAAAAAGAAATTACCATAACTCAAAAAAAATGCCTACAAGTTTCATACTTGAACATTTATGCGTTTTGATGTTTGGATCAAGACCAATTTAAGTAAATGTACAACAGAAACTGCCAAAGTTCAGGTGAAACGTTGTCTAATACAAGTACCTTTCAGAAAGTATTTGTGTGAGACTTGTTTTATTTTAACTTATTAATACAATATTAGCCAATGTACATGATGCATATTTATTAATAATGTTAATGTGATCTGTAAAATATGCAAGTAACGTTGTTCACAACAAAGTCTGTATGTTGCAGTGACTCAACATGGTACATGTATGCAACATTATTTGAGTCATTTATTGAGTTTGTTATGTGGATGGTGAGTGTTTCTTTGTAAATGTGCTGTTGTATTTATTATAGATAAACGCAACAGAGCTGACACCAACGTCAACACAAGCATAATTGCCTGCAGCGCAAAAAGATGCGAAGCCGGAAGAGACGGCAAATGGCAGCGCTGAAATGCACATATTGTTCTAAACCGGATCATTTATTTGTAAAGTGTTATGTCTACGTGCATTAATAAAATTGTATTATCTTTAATGCATGTTTTAACTGCAGATGATCATAAACTTACTGTCTCTCAAACAATTTTATTCTCTTGAATGTTGATTATTTATATGGTAATGAAATGAATAATGTTTTTCGAATTTTGTTGTCCGAGTCAAGACACATCATTTGGAAAATCAGGAATGAAGTTAAGTTTCATAATTAACTATTTATTTAATAAGATCTTGTTTGCAAAACATTTAATATATTAACATACCTTATTTGGTTTGATTTTTAAAGATTTCCATAGAGAAATTTGAATTAATATGGCATGATTATTGTGACGTTTATGCAAATGGATTTTAGATTAGATTTGAATATAGCAATGTATGCCAATATTAAGTAGTCTAATTATGTATTAAGTTAATTCTGTTTTTTTTGTGTTTTTCTCTCTGATTTCAGGATGACAGCTGCAGGATGAATGGGTTGTCATTCTGGTTCGGAGAGGGAACACTGCAGTACCAAAGAATTTATAGTAAATTGTGTGTTGAGTTTAGTGTATTTAATTGATGTTGTTGTATGTTGTGCATTTTTGCACCATCACTTTTATCATCAGTATTCCTATGAAAGCATCTCATTGAATTTCATTGTCATATACATACCTGACTTACCTTTTCTGTAGTAAAGGGGTGCTTTCTTATATGCTTATTTATATATACTATTCAGACTTGTTTCAGGCTTAACTAGATGGTGGGGCTGAGACAGGTGAGTAGTGGTACCGAAGGCTGTCATGTGCCTCAACTCCATCATCCAAGGCAGCTGTAGACTGTATACCATGTTCCTGGCGGACCATCTGAGGGGTAGGCCGTGCATGACCTGAGGTGATTTGCTGGGAATACAAATTAATTATTTAATCCCAATTATTTGAACGTGAAACGTTATTAAATTATCATCAATATGAATGTTCTTTAAGCAAGCGTGAAATTAATATTTATTTAAATACACGTAAAACCTCTTTAAAGTTACTAATTAAGACCCGCTACATTTAAGGACGGTGACTGTTTATTTGTTAAAAGTGATTCATATTTCTTCTGTTTTCTTTAATGATATTCAATTTATATACGCGCAGACGCGAAAAGACTGGATAAATTAATTATATGAATGTGAAAACGTGCAAAAAGACTGTTTTTGATAACTTGTTTTCCTCAGTAAATATATTCAATAAGTTCTCAGTCACCTTGCTTTGTATTCATTTAGTTACTTTTATTTAGCGGGTACCTGGGGCTGTCTACACCCCAGGTTATGACTGAATAAATTGTATGAACAAGAAAAAAAGACGCGGATACTTACCGTGTACAGAGACACCGTGATTACGGCGCTTTGTTCCGGGGTTTTTCGTGTCTTATCGCGATAGATACAAGTAATACGATAATGACCGTATTGAGATTACCTGCATTGGTTGGAGAGGCGCTGGTAGAAAGTGCTGTACAGAGGACTGTTAAGGTTCAGGGAAAGCGCGTATGCAGCATGAAAGGAGTCAATATACTGACCAACCATGGGATATGTGACAGAGATGTAGAGTGGCTGGCCTCGGGACCACCTGGGTCTTCGGAGCATGTCACCTTCACCACTTTGCAATCAACCTACCTTGGCATCCAATACCGTTTTTTTTAAACGGGAAACCACGCTTACAGTACAGAGTGCACTGGATGCCCGCCTTTGTAAAAGATGAAACCATTGCAGAAATATTTAAAGATTTTGGAACGTTGGTATCGGATGACCACGAAACCCTGAAAGTGGAGGATTTTAAGACACGCTCAGGAGTTAGAGTGGTCACGGTAGAGTGCGATATGGACCAGCAAGAGGCAATTCCCCACATTATTGCTTTCGAATGTTGTGCATGGGCACTCATTACTATGCGGGGACGGCAACCCTTGTGCCTATTTTCAGGAGGTG